>WAAE01026729.1:0-48328 GCA_013400495.1 Nicator chloris | reverse complement strand
AGAAGAGACTGACCCCCACCTCAGTGCAACTTCCTTTCACAAAGTTGTGAAGAGTGATAAGGTGTCCCCTGAGCTTCCTGTTCTCCAGGCTAAACAATCACAGCTCTCAGCAGTTCCTCAAAAGACTTGTGCTCCAGACCCTTCACCAGCTTCATTGCCCTTCTCTGGACACACTCTGGCACCTCAAGGTCTGTCCTGTAGTGAGGGGCCCAAAACTGAACACAGGATTCACGGTGCGGCCTTACCAGAGCCAAGTACAGGGGGGACAACCCCTTCACATTATTGGGTTGCTGGTCACATTATTGCTGATAGAGGCCAGGATGCCATTGGCCTTCTTGGCTACCTAGGCACACAGATTTGTGTTCAGATGGCTCCTGACCAGCATCCCCAGGTCCTTTGTCACAGGGCAGGTTTCCAACCCTTCTTCCCCAGACTGGAACAGTGTATTGGGTAGCTGTGACCCGAGTGCAGGACCTGGCACTTTGCTTTGTTGAGCCTCATACAATTGGCCTTGGCACACTGATCCAGCCTGTCCAGATCCCTCTGCAGCGCCTTCCTACCCTCCAGCAGATCAACATTCCTGCCCAATTTGGTGTAACCTGTTACTGACTGAGGTTGTACTCGATCCCCACACCCAGATCATTGATAAAGATATTGAGCAGGACTGGCATCAATAGAGTCTTGATCAACAACCCCCAGCTGGATATTACTCCAATCACCACCATTCTTTGCAAAGTTTTTAATCCAGTGATGAGTACACCCATCTAAGCCATGGAGAGCCTTTTATTAGTATATTTAAGAAAAGAAAGTTAGCTCCTCTCTTCCACGCTATTTTTTGTTACAATGCTAGAGATTAAGCACTGATAAGACAGACAAATTAAAATGGATCTGTATTGCATTTGATATTCTGATGTGTCATGCTGTGGCCCTTCTCTGCAGTAAGCTGACACTCTACCACAGTATTTCCCGTTCTTCACTGTAGACAGCTTGTAACTAACACAGTGATTTTGATTACACTTTCCTCTGAATACAGCAAAGAATGTATATTAAACTAGAAATGCTGGCAGCTTGCTTGGCCCTAGAGTAAAACAATGCTTTCTTAATTCAGCACCATCACAGCTGCAGGGCAAGAAGAGTCACCAGTGTTCCAAAAAATAAGAAGGAATCAAGGCCAAATCCAATCAACATAACTGCCATATCTCCCACCTTCTGGACAACATGCCATTGAGCAATCTCTCTTTACACCATTGCACAAGTTTTGCTTGTACCTGACAAAAGACACTTTTGTGCTGTTCACTTTCCACACAGGGTCATCTAGTAAACCAGTTCCAAAGAAACTTCAATCTGCTTCCAGTACTCCATGCAATTTGGGAAACCATGGAGTAATCTTCAGGTGGAGACCAAAACTTATGAGGCAAAGGAACTGCTCCACCACAGTCTAAGCCTTGTGCTAACAGAGAACAGAATTCTAGCTGTGCCTTCAGAAAAGAAATAATAGTGAATAAAAAGGTAGTAATGAAGGGGCTAGGAACCTCTGCTTAGACATTGCAAACAATCTAGGCATTTCCCATGGGTGCTGTTATGGGCTGTTCATACTGTATTTTATTTCCCTGACGAAGCATAAAGAGAAGCAGAAAAATAGTATTTAGGATAGTAGTTGTTCTAATATGAGAGACCATGCCAAATACAGTGTTCCAGTCAATTTAAATCTCATGGCTCCTCATAATCACAGTGAAAATATCTGTACTGTCACTTCTATCTTCCAAAAATGATTCCTCATTTGCTTTTCCTGAAAAACTCTAATATACATTATGGTACCTGAGTCCAAATAGAATCAAGGAAGAACATCAAGGGAAGAAATGCAGTTACATGTTTAGGGTTAGTCTTGCCACAAATCTTCCTAACTTACATTGCTCTTCTAAGAAAAGTTAAAAAATGCAACATCCAAAATCTGAGTGCTGAAGTTCTACTTCATTTCTCACTTTTTTTTTTCTAACAATGATAATGAAGGAAAGCAGCATCTTATGAATCTGCTGCAGTGACAAAAAATATGGAACAATTGCTGGCATCTCCATGTTTCACTGATGTAAATTATGTGAAGTGAAATGACAAATGTTTTCATGCAAAGCTCCACTAGGGAGAGATTGAATACAGACAGATCCAACCCATCTTCTGAGTTACTGACCAGCCTCATTGGTTCAGGGAGCAGACTTAGGTTGTGATTTTGATTCACAAAGAGAAATGCAAAGAGATTGGGTTTGGTTTGTTTGTTGCCAAGTGTATATTACTACAGATGAACTTGATGAAATTTATTTGCCAAAATCTAGTAATGAAGAAAAGGAGCTGCTGAACAAGCAGTGTAGAATGACTAGAACTTACAGAGAGGTACAAATCTCAGCCAGGTTTGTTACCTAAATTATTTTGCACAGTTCTGATACAATACACTGGACAACAGTGAGTTCCAGTCTCTGGGCCACTATAAAGATGATGACTAAAGTATGTCTTTAAGTCTTTTTATCTGTGAATGACTTAGTTCCATGGATTAACAACCCTAGCAAGCAACAGCTTCTGTATGCTGTAGAACAAGCAGCACCAGACAAACGCAATGTAGGGAAATCCGTTTCCTGGCTTGTAAGTATGCACAGATTTCTACCTGGACATACTAATACGTGCCAATAAACAGAATAATCTCTTGGTGTTAAAGATTTCTTTCCTAATATTCAAACGGAAATTATCCATTTGATCCCTTGCAGCACTTACATTGATCTAAACAGATAATGCAAAGTGGAAAGGTTGCATAAATCTCAGACACAGCCCTTTCTATTTTTCAGTCAGAAGCATTTTGACATGCTACTGTGGACTGTATTTCATACTGAAACATGCTGTGCTTTTGGCAGATGATGGCTTGTACCCATCTGGCAAAACATGAATCACAGTCAGAAACATAGCCTGACTGTTGTTATGAATTTAGGACAAGTCGATGAAGCTTTCAGGTTTCCCCTGGATGATCTGGTCTCCTAAGCTTCAGTGTGTAAGTTCAGGCCTATGTTTATTATAGGTTGACTTAAACAGTACTAGCAAACATTGCAGCACTCTCGAGTTTTTAGCAGTCAGTAGGGATAAGTGACTACAGGAAGCAGCATGAGAAAATAATTGCCTTTGAGTCTGTTCAGTGAGTAAAAAATCCTATTTGTTTCTTCAAAGCTGAAACTGGCCACAGAATTAGAGAAAAATATTTCCATATTATTTATGGGGTTTATGGCTTGCAATTAGATACAAATGTGAAAATCAATTAGTTTAAATGGAGAGAAATGGTGCAGGTTCCCACTGGCTTTTGAATAAGGATTTAACCAAAGGTGGCTGGCAAAACCTGTATCTGAGACAAGTAACAGCTGACCAGTGTCTTTTTCAGCCATTTCAAGCATATAAAGGGCTTGCAGTACATTTTTAAAGACTTTATATCACATAAAAAGAGAGATCTTTTTTTCCTCTATACTATCTTCCTGGTTATTTCCATCAGTGATGATATAGCAAAAACTGCTTTTATTTGCTAGAGGAGGTGGCAGACTGATTTATCCCAGAGAAAGTTCTTGCTTTCTCCAGTAAATTTATCCCCTGAGTAATATCACAGATTTCATAACATTACATTATGAAAAAAACCCTGGCCTATCTTCATACTATATCATTTGTTTAGTGTCTTGAGTATAAATTTAATTTCAGACCAGTTGGAAAACTAGGATGGTGACACAAAAGTTAACTGACAATTAGTGGCACTTTGGCACATATTTTTTAAATTTTTAAAATTATTCCTCATTCAAGAAGTGCAAGAAAATGAAAATGGGCAAAGATTAAATACTTTTTGAGTTAGGTGTCTTAACACCACACAGCAATGGCATATTGTTAAACAGTATTTCTTGCACAGTAATTACACACCCATAAACGTTTTCAGAGTATTTTGCATAGGATGTCTTACTTCTAGTTGGAGCACACATTAATACTTTGAACAACAGCAAAGAATGCAACAAACACATGGGAACTAGAGTGTGTTGGTCAAGTTCTAAACTTGACTGGAATACTCAGACCCACTGAGTAGAAATGGACCCACTGTTGAATACGGTTTGACAGACAGCAATCTTTCAAAGAAAGAAGACTGAAGCCTAAAATGGACAAAACACAGAGGCAACTCACCTTTGCATATTTAATAGGATGTTTCCTCCAACCTAAAGACCATTCTGACAACAGGATTAAATCAATTTTAAAAGGATCAGGACTAACACTTCAAAGTCTAAAATCAATAGTTTGGAAGCCCAAAAGTATTCTGTGTATCACAACAGGAAGAGGAAATTTGGTGCAGCCAGGATTCAGACTCGGTTGGTATTCAGAAGCTACCAGTGAAAAATAAACATGGACCATTACTTATGTAGCTCGAACTAAACTCCAAAAGCTAAAATTCAGCAGAAGAACATTAATAGCCTTGAACAGTAAAAAGATTTGACTCCGCAGGAGTTTGCCACTGGAACTTTTACACCCAGATGAACTGCAATCTCTAGGTCCAGAGAAGTCAAGCTTATTCTTTACTTGCTCAATTGGGTATTTCAGGCAGAAGGAGATGACGAGAATGCTCCTACTCTCTCACATGCTCTTTTTCCCACAACAGGACTAAGCTGATAGCTTAATCATGCTGTCCACGCACAAGTCTGTAAAGAGGTGAAGTTATATGTAGATCTTCTATAATTAATGTTTCAATTTTGTCTTTTTTTCCAATGAAATGGCTAATTTTTCATTTGAATACATTATTGTCATTGCTCTTAGCCATGTGTTATTTGCACTGTGACTTGGGTTTAATTCTAAATTCATTTACTTTCTATGATTTTCTAAGCATCTTATTCCCCATGCTCAGGGGCTGTATTTCTGAGACTTTTAAAGTTCTATTAAAATCAAAATAATTGGTTACTTATAGTATTAGAGTGTGCCTGTAGGTATAATCTAGTACAAGTTCCAAACCCCTAGAAATTATATGAATTAAATAATGTACATACTGCTAAAATCCTCTGAGCCACTCTAAGTGCTATAAAACAAAGCTTTACAACATCATTTTAGTATATGCAACAATGAGCTGAATTCTCTTAATATTTTGCCTTGAGATTTAAAAAATAATAATAGAAAAGGCTGCAATTTTGCTTTATTGGGTACCTTTTCCACCTGCAGGTAAGGGGCAGCAAAGCTACCCAGGAGAGCAAGGAGGAACTCATTGAACAGTCATACCAAAACAACATATTTTTAAAGGGTTTTGCTGCAGCAGAAGAAGCCTAGAAGATAGATAGGAGCAAATAAAGCTGTTTCAATGTAAAGAGCTCCATTAAATGCTTGAATGGCCCTTCCTAATGAATAAAGCTCTCTGGGATGGAGCAGTAAGTCAGTAAAGCAGGTGCTGTGCTGAGGGGCAGACACCAGGATGCCATTGCCAGTTAGGTTGCCTTTTTCTGCCCACTCAAGATAATCACCTCAGCATCCACAGTGCATCTTTGTGGCAGATATTGCCACAAATCAAGAGTTTTAAACCCTTTAGCAACAGCTGAAATTGTTTGGTTTGGAGACAGAATGGAGAACACTGAGGACATATAAATAGCAGAACAGAGGCAATTCAGTTCTGTTACAGTTTTTCTGAGAAACGAATGGGCTAACCAGGATTAACAAAGCTAATATTACACAGTGCTTTGTCCTTCTCCAGCAGTTTCCACCTGAGCTTCAGCATTTCCTTGAGGAAGGAAAGCATTTATTTCCCTTTCGTGTTTGGACAGCTAAAGAACAAGAAATGAAGGAAATTTGTTCAAAGCTGCACGAGTTTCAAAATTAGCTGAATTCATAGCCCTCAAATCCAAATTCCCTCTCTCTGAGTTCACCAGCACTTCCAGAAGGGTAGCACTAGTATTCTTTTCACACCATATACACTGTTCAAATAAGAATACAAAAACTGGTTGATTGTTTTATGAAAAAAAATAAAATCACAAAAAATTTATGAGAAGGGAAGTGTCAAAGAATTTGTTAATGCTCAACAAAACTAAATTAAACCTTTAATTCCATATTGACATTAATATGTATAGGAGGGATTTATTTAGGCACTTTTGTTGTTTTTCTTAAGGTTTTTTTTAAGTGTTTAAACCTAAGGAATGAAAGCTGATTTCTCCACTGAAACAAAATGATGGATGCCTTTCAACTAAAACCACACCTGGTGCATTAAAGTTGTCACTTTCACATTTCCTGCATAAAAACCCCCACAACACTCATAAATTCTCCAAAATTGTTGGGTTTATATTAAAAACTTGCAACTATTTTTTTCACTTGGAAAACTGGCATCATTGTGCCATTTGCTCTTTTGCTTGGATCCATGCTCTATAAGGAGCTCGGTAAGTCACTAAAGCACTGCAATAATGAAGTTCAGCAGTCTCGTCCTAGCTTTGAACATGAAGGAGCTATGGAGCTAGATTGATGCTGGGGGTCTTTGCCATAAGCCTAATAAGTTCCAGAATCAAATCACCTTCAAAAACCTCTCCAAAATAAGGCTCCCACTGAAACAAAGCATTCCTCATTCTACCATGATCACAATCCTGTTCACAAAAGCAGGGAAGCCTGGTGAACTCAAAGCCACAGGATGCTTCTCAATTCCATATACACAAACCATGGCCCAAATATTTTTGAAATCAGTTTAATATTAGCTGTTTGTAATTTCATGTTTCTCAATCTAAGTTAATTTGAATTTGTGCTAAAATGTATCATAGAAGTCTCTGATAACTCCAGGTAACAACATCAAGCAGGATTTAAATTCTGACAGCAGATTAATCCTTTGAGAACCAATTCATACTTTCTTTTTTGATTTTGTTTGTATTTAGAATGGTTCGATTGCTGCTTCTCAGGGAAAAGAAATAATTCCACACCTCTAATACAAATTAGAAGACATGTTGGATAAGAATTTAAATTCTACCTCAGAACTTCTCTTGCAATGTGGGATTTCTAATTTTACACTGTATTTTGATTTCTTTGTCTCCAAAATGTAAGTAATAAATGTGACTATGTACCTTGCATGGATTTATCAGCATAGAGGATGCTTTGGGAAATCCTACTGAAGAATCTACTTTTAAAATACATTTAAATCTACTTAAACCTTTTGAGCATTTATTTGATTACAGCAGAAGAGCTTGTAAGCACTGGTATAAATTCTCTGTGACATGCACATCCCTACTGCACCTGATCAGAGCACTATACCTGTGTGCTTTGTAAATACCTGTCATTCTATCAATAATTCAGGTAATCTAGCAATTTTCTTAAACCACCATTTTTCTCATCAGCTGCTACTCCTCTCTTATTTGGCACCCTGCTGTGTGCATAAATTCTAATTACTGGTCTCTCTTGGCACCCCAATACTTTTCAGACGCAATGGAACTTCTGCTGTCCCACATTTCCTTTCAAAGCATAAGGTGGTTATCTCATCACAGATGAGATCTTTCAATGCTTTTAAAAGCAAAAAATATTCTTCAAACTTGGAAATGGAGAAAGTATGGCAGTGATCAGTGATTCACCATGTGGGATTTTTGAACACCTCATTTTTTTCTTACTTGAAGTATTTTACGTCTTTGAAATAGAGAAGCTAACATGAGATGAATTACCTTTCTGCCTAACAGCAGTGTCTTGCATTAATGACCAATTACACCTACATTCAAGAACAGACTTGAGCTAAGAAAACTAATAGGATTTAAACTTGAAATTACACTGAAAACAACTGTAGCATTTTTGCACCTCTTTTCACTTATATGAGATCTTACAACTGGTATGATAATTCTATATTTAACACAAGGCAACATTTTCAAAGGTTAGAGCTGTGTTCAATGATCTTAGGGGTTTTTTCAACACTAAATTAGTCTATGATTTTTCCAAGAAAAAATGTCAAGTAGTGTTTTTTAAATCCACGACCAGCTAATTTTTTCTGGGCATCAACCACAAAACCCAAGAAACTGAGTTTTTGGGCTTCTGGGTTCAGTTTTTCCTTAGACTCATGTTAATTCTCTAATGTCACTTACTGTGTCTCTTTTCTCCTCTGCAGAAAGAGGACACTACTTTATCTTTGTCAACACAGTGCTACAAGTCCTACTCGATAGTATTGGTAAATCACTCTCGGTATCTTCAAGTGCAAGGCGCTCAAAACACTTTGGCCAAGTTTGCTGTTACACAGAAAGAATGGACATTGCAGTTAAGGATGTACAGACTTCAGTGATTTTTCTCCCCCACTGAATCACTAAGTGTAATACAGACTTAAACATTTTTGAAATATTGTGTCTTTCCTTCTCTATACACAGGTGGAGTCTTTACTTCCTTTCTAATGCAAAAATACGTGTCCTCTGTTTGACAATAATTTGGATATATATGTGTATATATATATTCCTGAGAAAGTAAGGACACAGAAGTACTATAAGAGTATTAAACTGGGGGAAAGGGCAGTTTGTGCACTTTTAAAATGAAACTAAACATATGAATGATGTTATCTTAAGAGTAATAAGAGTAATTTGATTGTTTCACACAGATTCCTATAGGAAGATGGTACTTTTTACCATAGGATTCTTCCAGTCAAACTCAGAAAGATAAAATAAGAAGTAGCAGATTGCCAATCTTTTCATGAACATTTTTTTGAGCTAATAAACTTCAGTCCAGCACAAGGAGCTGAATTGAATACTAGAAAATCCATGAAAGCCTAACTGGCCCATGATATACATAGGGCTAGACAGAATGATCCTTCCTGGCTAAACAAAGCTATGAATACATCTTATCTCCAGCATCCTTCCTAAAAACTCACCTGAGAAGACATGGCTCCTTCATCTTTTAATGAAATTTTTAACTCAAAAAAAATGTAGCACATATTTTCACAATGTCAGGTCACTGAAATAACTAGACTGTGATTCCACAGATTCTAGAGCATCTGTTGATAAAGGCCACCTCTTATTCCCATGCTGTCAACTTAATAATGCAATCTTTATTCAGACAAAACTCCAGCTGTTCTCATGGAACAAGGCCTGAGTGAGGAAAATTACCCACAGCCCTTCTGTGAACAAATGGACGCCTACATTTCTTTCCTGAAACAGCAGGCTGCACTGTAGAAACTGCATCCATTATCTGCCAAGTTGAGAGTTTTGCCTGTCATTATAATGAAAATTGTCTGGCAGCCTTAGAAGCTACATTGACATGCTACTTCCATGGCCTGAAACTAAGTCTGAAGGCCAGTTATCTGCCAAGCTGACCACCATTAGTGCCGTGTAACAAACTGAATTGGGCACTGACGTTCGGAAGGGAAGCTGAGGAATTTCATTTGCAGAGAGTTGGTCTTTACAGATCTTACAAAAACTTGTCATTTAGTTAATAAGTCTTGGAAAAACTGAAGCTCTCATTCTCAGCAAGAACATATTTTAGCAACTTTAAATTTCCGAAGGCCCAGGTTCTAAAGAAAATTTTCCATCTTCTTGGAGGGCCTTCTGCTGAATCTCTGCCCTGTTCACACACTCCATGCTTGTGGGTTGTCAAGCAGGAGAGTTTGACACGGGCACCAGAACATACCTGATGAGATCATTTCCTTGGGTTCATTCACCACAACCTTTGTCTTTCAGTGATGTGCTTGGAGAGATTTAGAATCTGCTCCTTTTTCCTCCAGTCATGCTAATGAATAAGATGGTATTAAGTTCCCAACACATCCATGGATCCTGAAAGATAAAAAAAATCTTTATTTACAAAATTGTTAACAAATCAAAAATCCTAAAATATTGCTGCTCCCACAGTTAGTCAACACTGGAATAAGAAAGGATGAGAGTAGTTTAGAGACACTTGAGGAACCACTGAAGAGTTGAAAAAACAAATACGTCAATATTTTATCTTCTTACAAAAATGAGCCATTTTCAGCACTTACAGGTGACTCCCAATATTTTCTCTGAGAATGTTTTATTTCTTATTTGCTTTTCTTCACCCTTCTCTACATCTAGGTTATGTCCTTAAATGGTCAAAGGTTAATAGTTTGAGTTCTGAAATCTGATTCTGTCTGAGTTTCAGCAATGGAAAGGAAATTATTTTGGCACTCATAAAACTATTTCATGGCACTCAGAGCAGTCTCACAGATTCACCACAGACACATTCCAGATTCACGGTGCTAAGAGGCAATGTAAACATATATCTTAATCCTGGGATAGAGATACAGTAAAGTCAGTTCCTTGGGGTAATTATTATAGTGGTCAGTCAAAGCAATGGGAGATTCATTGCAGTGCAACTCAGACAATTGACATTGCATGTTTGGGGACAGAACATTTTCGTTTCAAACCCAGTTCCTGAATCACACTTAGATTTTAAACAAACACCTTAAATATACAGGCATGCACAGATGTAGATTTTATTTTTGTGATCACCCTTCCTTTGTATTGTCAGAACCTACAAACATGACATATCAGCCAAAGTGTTTCTACAGGAGGTGAACTTCGCAGTACTTTTGAAGGTAGCACTTCTGCGACATTCTCAGTAGGACATTCACCCAGAATGATTGATTCCATGCATTCCTACTACTTATGTGTGGTCTTCCACTGACATCAGTGACCCTACCTTCATTGACCCTGCTACCACAGAGATTCACGTCCAAAAAGAACACATTCAGAATTCAGACTTCTGTGGCACCAGAGGGCAGGCTGAAACACTCCAACAACTGAGATGGAGGGTGAACAGCAAGGAGACTAGAAAATTATCTGAGCAGTACAATTGTGAAAAGTCCCTGAGTCCACCATTAAATCATGTCCTTAAGCACTACAGGTTTAGTGCTGGACTTACAGTGCTGGATTAGCAGTTGGATTCAATTATCTAAAAGGTCTACGATTCGATGCATTTCTTTCCTACTGCTACATTTGGACAATTGAACTTAACATGTACAGGACATCATATCCATATGTTTTCAATGTTTCCAAAAGGTAAACACATAATTCGTAACAGGATTTATTGATCTCTGCTTGTGGCCTAACCATCCTTTCCTCACTTGTTAGTAGAATTTTCAAGGACAAATTCAGCCCCAACATAAACAGGGACACGTACCTATTGAGCTCTGCCTGGCTCTTACATTTTATCCACAAAATTATGGTTTCATGGAGATCTGGCTATTTCTGCCTCAGATCAGTCTCTAATAGAGGAATCCCTGAAAGAAATGTCATTGCTAAGAAGAATATATTTTGACTTTTTACCTTCAGTTATTCCATAGCTGCTAATCTGTTACAACTTGAAACTACTGAAGATACACAAACATGAGAAAGAAATAGAGCATCAGGAGCCAATGGCATGAAACATAAAGGTAAATGCAAAAACAAAAAATCCATTAAAGAGCACTTTCATAGTGATCACAGAACTGTTTCCAATGCTGATCCATCTTGTGTGATTCTAATATTTCAACATCCAGGAGGAATGAACATCTGAGGTTTTCACTATAAGACATTTTTGATAGACTATTTGGACATCCTTTTTGAAAACTCAATGTCCTCTCATTTTAACCAAATACTATTTTGCAGCCTCCTGTGCTCTACATCTATTAAACAGATAATTTGTAGGTTTCCTGCTGGCACTAGGAGTGAAGACACGAAGTACCACTGAAACAAAGAACAAGTGTGTGGTTTTCCACGTGTCTGCAATTTTGCCCAGCATTTTCAGAATCTCAGCCTTCTCATCTCCAATTAGCAAGCATGCCAACAGAACTATCTCCATTAAGACTAAAAGATATAGTTTGATGGTGAAACTATGTGGTGGTCTACAGCTGGCCTGGAGGCCCCCAATTATAATTAATTAAATCTCATAAGGGAAATATGATGTATTATATAATTACCTCAGTTATGTAGCTCACCCAGGAGGGCCCGTTGGAGAGCAGGCCCAGGCTGTTGGAAGCTCAGGCTGCTGTTGGCTGCTTGGCCAGGTGGCAACTGGCTCAGTCAATGAGGATTGACTGCACGTGCCTTCTGAGCTATATAAGGCAAGGAGGCCTCAATAAAACTGGGCTGCTGCTGCATGAGCTTCATGTCTGTGTCGCTTCCCTGCCTCCCGTCTGCGATAAAACTAGATTTACTAGATTTTCAAAGCTCTACTTTTCTAACAGCAAAGCACTCATATGCCTGCTTGTGTGAGCAGATGGAAAGCACATCTGTTTTACTTCCATCAGTGACCTTATTTTAAAGGAATTAAATATTCCTGCATAGTATGTGTGATGCAAGCAGTGGAGTTACATGCAAGTGCACCAAAACAGGGAATTTAAACCAGTGATTAATCAACAGGCTGACTATTTCCATTGCTGAAACTGAGAGATATAAAATAAGGAAATCATTACTATAGAAGATGAACTTTTCAAACTATTTCCATCACACAAAAAAAAGATATATTATAGCTTTATTATGAACAAATATATCTATATAAGATTGAATAAATAAATAGAAACTTATTAATTTCTTACAGCCTAAGTCTTGAAACTTCACATGTAAAAACCCAAGCCTCAATAACAAGCCAGAGCACCATAAAATTCCAGTCTTCCGGGAAGAGCCACACAGACACAATTCTCATTTATTTTTTTCTAAGGGTTTCAATTTTTCTTCATTTTCATGAAGTGCTTATGATCTGGTTCTGACAGTGGGCAATTCTTGTGATTATATACATTTTATAGAGCGGAAGCGTTATCACTTAGCCAATAAATCAACTATACAAATATGAGAGTGGGAAGTGAAATTTTATTCTCTGTGACACTGAGTGTTCAAAAAGCAGCTAATGATAGTGCCTAAGAGGTAGGCAGGCTAGTAAAAGGGAACCATGAAAGCATGCAAAATCTTGAACCGTTAGTTTTTCATTTAGTCTTGCTTTCCTGGGCTATTTTCTCACAATTAACACTGTGCAGCATCAAGGATTAGCAGTTCTTATTCTCTTGTTCTTATTGCAACCTTTATCTCTTAGACGGAAGAGGAATTTAGACAAGCTTTCAGTATATTTAATGGAGAATAATACACTTCTTGAGATAATTAATAGCATCACAAGAAATCCTTGTAAAAACACATGCCTACTTCTCATGCTGAATTTACTTTTCCCTCAGTATACTTCAGCAAATAGTATGCTGAGCATTAAATGAGTTTCTGATCACCCAGGGCAAGGTCAGTGAGACTGTCACTAGTGTCTCAAGCAGAATAATAGAGCTATCAATAACAGTTAGATCAGGGTTAATAAGTGGAAGATAATGAGAGGGATTGGGAGGTCACATTGAAACACACTGCAAACGCCTTGGTTTACAAAGATGCTTTCCAGCAGGGCTGGCCCTTATTTCCACCTTGTCCATAGAAAGAATCTACTTTTTAGTATGCTTTTAAAATTATTCAATCTTCCTCAGACGTTCATTTTTCTGTCAGCCTCAGGCAAATAAGGGCCAAATCCTGCTGCATAATTGAGTTCCTCCTGCTCAAAAGAGAAGGAAATGTCTTTTCAAGCCTCCCCAATGCTCTGCACATAATAGTGAAAACTTCACCAGAAGTTATTTAGGTAGTTCAGTCTTAGTGCTGCACTGTTGTTTATACCCCTCATTACTGCATTAGCAGTGAGCTCCCACAGACACGAATCTCCCGCATGCCAGTCAATGCAGAGGCAAGAGGAGCCCAGAAATAAAAAACAAGATTGGCAGCTGATTTATTGGTGGAAAGCAGGAACAAGACTTCAGACAGTAGTGAATACAAAGAGAATAGCACTCACTTCCCCTTACACATACATATTCACATACAAATCCACAGTTAAACTCTGCTGTGCTTTGCATTAAGTACAAATCTGCAGTACCTTTGAGGAAGTGTTTTTAATCAATGTGGGGATAATTTACTTCTTTTAGAACTAAATGTAGTTTAGATATAAAATTCCTGATATGGATTCAACCCTACCTGAACCTATTTGGTGAAGATATTCTCCTGACTGGAATATTTTCCAGCAGACCTTCCTGATAATTGTTCATGCAACGTGCCTGACCTTCCAACTAAAACCTTTCTCTCTCCTGCCTTCATACCATGTGGCACTCCATCCTGGTTTCTTTGGGGCATAAAAACACAAAGTTAGAAGCACCAGCTACGTTTTTCAGGACCTATCTTTGGTAAAAACTTTCATACCCAGGAAAGATGTAGCTGGGTTGCTAACTCTCAATAGCTTTCAAATTACAATAGCAGGTCTTTCACAACTAAACAAATCAGGGAGAGAATTCTATATTCTAACATGGTCAGTGCTATAAAAATTTCTGTCTAAATCTGCACAGACCTGGCAACTAACTGGTACACTTATGAACAGTCCTTTCAAAAAAAGAAACCATAATTCTGCTTCAGACCTGGCTGTCTTCTTCTTAATGATACAAAGCAGTGAAACACAGCAGATGAGATCACACAAATCTATTCCCAGAAGATCTGAAGTCTAGAACTGACACAGAAGGCACACTGGATAGTCCACATTAAACAAGTAACTGGATGGACTTAATTGTTGTCAGCATGGAATGTTTTATACAGGTATTGCTGGTTTGTTTGGTTGTTGGTTTTTTGTTGGTTTGTTTTTGTTTGTTTTTTTTTTTTTTTGAGGGAGAATGAAGGAATTCAAGTTTTAAAGTTCTACTTATGGTGTAAAGGAATTTATCATAAATGCGTAATATGGTTTGTGTGCTCACATTGCATCTCCTGCTTTCTTGAAAACGTATTTTCACTGTGGTGCATTACCTTTTTATAAATATAATAAATTTGTGATTTAAAAGTCACAACAGTATTACTGGAGAGGATATAAGCAGGTGTTGGCACGTATAGACAAACACACAGAGACCAAAATGTACTCCTACACAGAATTTCATGGTGGGGGTTCTTAACTGTCTGGTATTTTGGCAATGCCAAAGGATTATAATATTCCCACCCTGATGCCACCCAGCTCAGGGATCTTCTTGTACCTGAAAAGGTCATTCTGCAATACACTTCTCTTCCATTTCACTGTGAAAGTAGATTTCCCTCAAAAACGTTTCCCAAACATGGCCCCAGTTTGCCTGGTTCTAGGACTGCATTGTCTTTGGCTTTACACCAGGCTTATTCAGATAATCAATGGACCTTTCAAACATGCATCTCCTTCCTCTTTGCCAAACTAGTCTGGATGAATTAGAATGACAGCTTGGCTGTCCACAGGGGAAATTGAACTGTCGATCCCAATCCTGCAGAACTGTATGGGGGCACTTCTCCACCAGCTCTCTCCGTGATGCTGTCTACACAGCTGGAATCTCTTTTCAGAAGAGAGAGAAGGGCAATCAATAGTGCCTCTGAAAAAGATGCCATTGCCAGCACGGTAGCACTTAGCCACTGCAGTGAACCACGCACTCCTGATTAAGATGCCCAGGCAGGGGCGATTGATTTGTCTGGATGCACAGCATACTAACCGTGAGTCTTGAACTCAGCAGCTTCCCTGCCCTGTCACCCTCCGCCTTCCTCACGTCTCTCCTCCTTGGAAAGGATGGAGCATATACTGGTGAACACAGGGCTTAAATCCATATATTGGCAGAAGAGATACTGATACTGATCTCACTCTGTGAACTCAGTGACTGGGAGTAATGAAGCGCATGACTACAGCTCCTGGAGACACATAACGAAGAGAAAAAAACGGCCTGGTAGATTACACTGAGCCCACCTCCCTGGAGACTACCACAAAACAGTGTGTTCTTTAAAGTGACTAGAGTAACTCCTCAGAAGACAATTCCAGACCCTAGCAGGCTCCACTGTTGGTAACATAGGGTGGGTTTTTTTGTCTCAGTGCTATTCAGTATAATCTTTTCTAAATTACTGCCCATAAGATCCACTTCATTGGGCCACACAAAGTTACTACTTTCTTACAATCCTTAGTGCTTTTGGTTGTGCTTTTAGTCTCAGAAATTTGCCACACAAATAATTCTAATTGTCATTACCTACTTTCTAAACAATAAATAGAAATGGGAAGAAAGGGGTGATTAAGAAAAGTAGGAAGATGGTAAGATCAGAGACAGTACTGAAGAGCAGAACCAGCTGAGTCGTCTGATGTGGCAAAGGCTCTATTTAATTTCAGGGGGATATTTCCATACTGGCATGGAAAAAGCTCAAGAAGGGCTATCACCTATTTTACTGAATCAGTTCTGTCACAGCCTTGCATCAAGACTAACGCCTCTTAAATATCTGTGCATACAATTTAATTACAGCCTAGCCTAAGAACCAAGCAGAGTAGAAATTGCCCAGAGTATTCAGGAAGCAGGCAAAGGATCAAACAGCCATTCTGCTTATTTTGCCTGGGCTGACTGCTGCTGCTGCTGCCACCACTAATTAAGAAAATTTAAGGATATAGGAGCTGTAATTTTGGAGCAGTAGTCAATATAAGATTGATTCCCCCCATCAATCACTCATAGGAACAGCAAACCTGACCCTTCACAGCTGTCTTCCCAGCACAGCACGGCAGTTCAGTTTTTTCTCCCTCAGCCTTTTTTTCTCATAACAGGAACAGTTCAGCCACAACTTTGGTGCCAACACTTTATCCTTCTGGGAGGCACAACTTAGTTTTACTAGGATGTTGAAAAGTGCCAGAGCATCCTTGCCTCTTTTCTTAACTAATCTCATCTTCCTGATGGCATAAAGGAAACGTGGTACTCCAATGCAATCACTTCTATGCCCAATGTGGTTGGTCCCCACACCACCACCCCACCATCCGTTGCACCACTTAAAACCAATCAAAGTTCTTAAACAAAATCTAGATTATAGGTGTCTTGTCTGTTGTCCCCTGTGTTCTTTGACAAGCTGTCTCAGCATGTGTGTTTCCAAATCTTTTTGCAACATACCTCTCAGATGCAATTTCAGATACAAATTACTGCTAGCCATATTTTTTTGGCTACACGTCAGATTCTTTTCTTCTCACAGGATAACTCTGTGCATGTTGCCACGTGCCTGGCAGTAACACAGGTATCTATGGAAATGATGGCCTCTCTACAGGCTCCTTTCAAATCAACCTGCCATCTCATAAACAATAAATGCATTTTTGCCTTATCTGCCTATCAAATCTTGTTCTAGGTCAGGAGAACTGAAAGTCATGAACATGGTCTACATGCCACCTCTCTCTCCTTTTCCTTCAACCTGTTTTTCCTTACTTGTCTTAGTAGTATCTCAAAAAGATACAGAGGTATGGGCTTTTGACTGTTAGTATCTGGACTTATTAAAATAATATTTAATATTCTCTGTATTGGCAGCACTTTTTAGATCAGCATGTCTCTATCATGTAAAACAAAGTTAGTGCAGCACTTAGCTCGACACTGTTTCTTTCCAACTTAATGCATTACTGTTCACTACAACCATTTCTGTCCTCTGCTCCTTCAACCATACTTGACTCCAGAGTTCACAGCCCTCAGCTCATATATAGAGCTAAATCATATTTAAAATAAGTGTTTTCAGCAATTAGGGAAAATACCAAGGAAAACAATGCCACTGATTTTTGTGAAACATTATACAAACTAAATCCAGAGGCAGAAACACATCTTTATACCAGTACTATTAGAACACCAAAAAACAGTTTACAATTATACTCTTGGGAGCCGTCCCATATCTCAACCACCAGGTGGCAATTTCATCCCATTACATGTCCCATTAAGTAGGCAATGGCCTAAACTGTGTGGAAAGATGAATGTGTTTTCAGTTGATGTAGTCTGTAGAGGCACTGAGATATTTCCATGGCAGGCAGGAAAAATGGCTTTTCATCAGACAGGAGAGCTGATATCTTCACATGAGTGGAATAGTCTTTCTTATTTGTGGGTATCTAGTGAAAATCCCTAGCTTCTCACCTGGGAACTAGCACTACATAATATTTGGAAATCAAAATGGAAGTCCTGATCTCACTGAAATTATAAGGAACTTACCTCCCATTCAATAGGAGAGGTAAGTTCAAGAGAACATGAAGAGAAAACAATCCTCAAGAAACTAAACTAGGTTCCCTATCAATCCCTTTTCAAATGGAAGCAAGACCTCACTTTTTTGCATTACATGGATTTTGAAATTATTACATAGATATTCCCTAACCCTTAACATTTTCTTTGCTAACGCCATATTCCCTGAAGTTTCTGCTGTCTCTCTTCAATCACAGTGATGTTTGTCTTCATCTTTCTCCCCAGTAGATCTTCTAGGTCTGGGGCTGAGCAAGAAAGAGAATCTATCTTCTTCACGAGCCACATCAAGGAGTGGATTTCATCCTCTGAATTATTCATTCTTGATCTTTGCACAGTGCATAACAAAGTAAGTAATGACATGCTTTAGCAAGTCCATGTGGCAGCAGTCAACTGTTCTGTATTGCAATGTCTCACATTCAGCTCTGCTCTGAGCCCATTTCCAAAACCAAAACGAAACACAGTTGATGTTGTTCTGAATTCACTAGTGTGAGTTAGACTGCTCAAAATTAGTAATGAGCTATACTTCCTATTTTGTTTACAAAGCATACTGACTACTCATTTACTTGATTTTTTACTGTTTCATATTCAATACTGGCTTTGATATCAAAAAGAAGGAGGACTCATGTTATATATTTATATAAAAAGCAGAGCTTTGTATATCAAATATACAGACATTCTAAATCATTGATACTTGAGTTAAAGCCTGCAAGTTATCTGTGTTCAGTTGCCAATTTTAAATTCTCCAACGATCTGGAAGGGAATAATTAATGTACCTATTTCATACCAGTGTGGAAATCTTGATAAAAATACCCCACACCTACAGAGGAAGGGGTACAAAATAACTTAGTTCTTTTCAAGTCTCTTTTTCAAACAGGGAAAAAGGATATATTGATGTGATGAGGCTATTTTCAAATCTTCAGCAATTACAGATGATTCATTCTGCATTTCCTGAAGTGTTCCTGATCAAGTTTGTCAAGCAGAAAAGTTGTCTAGGAAGCTGTGCTCTGGCAGTGATTACGCATTTTCCGCTGATGCTGAAATAGCCAATATTTTAGAGGTAGTTGTTGGGAGGTTTATGTGTTTCCCTTTGCTGCAGATATTACTTGAGTATTCATGTATAAACCAGCTAGCCTGGGGGGAAATCTCTTATCCCCTTATTATATATTGCTCCCATATTTGAAGTCTGAAGCCATCGTGTATGACAAACACCTGCAAGCTGAAAAGGGAAGTATTCTTCCCACTCCATTATCATAGGAACACTGTCACATCAGAACAGACTAGTTTCATCCTGCTTTGGTAAATTGATCCACAAGCTTAACCTTTGTTTGAAACCTCCAGGGCTGTAACAGAACAAGTGTTGTGCTTATAGCAGAAAAGCCTTGTCAATGCATTTTTCCTGTGGGGCTATTTCACAGCACAGACTGAGATGCCCCTTCCCTAGGAGAAACCCAACAGACTGACAATACTTGTCTCTTCTTTAAGACAATTGTACCTTTTTTGAAATGTTAACTTAGGATGTTTAAACCTGTATTGGGTTTATGTGGCAAGGTTTTAGTGGCAGGGGCTCTGTGAGAAACCCGAGAACTGCTCCCATGTTGTACAGAGTTGGAGGAAAGGGTGGTTTAGTTTTGTCTCTGTTTCTCACAATCCTACTCAATTTTTAATTGGCAATAAAATAAACTAATCTTCCCCACGTGTTTTCCAGACCACAGAATGTCAGCTTGAAATATGATTTCAGAAGCTCCATCCCTACTGACAGAAGGCCCACAGAGTGTCTTAGGAGCTCATTGCTCAGTTTACAGCCACAACACCCTGGTGACTCAGTTTTTGACCACCTTCTTGTGAAGTCACCCTCATTTGACAAGCAGCAACCTCTTGAATGACAAGCAGCACCACGGCTCTAGAAAGACATGGCTTAGTGGCAAACATGATGGTGCTGGGTTGGCACCTGGACTCAGTGATCGTAGAAGTCTTAGGAGTCTTTTCCAGCCTTAATGACTCTGTCATTCCATGATTCTATGACATGCCAGCCTGACAGCTCACAGAGAGCTGGGAAGAGGCAAAAATGACATGGCCCCATATCAAAGAACCTTCTGTATAAATGAACAGCACATTTGGTCAGTGTCAAATGCCAATATTAGCCGCTTGATTTTTCTCCAAAGCCACGAAGAACATGCACATGCCTCTTACCTCTGCTTTGGGACACACAGGTTGGCCTGCAGCCATTGTCTGCTATCTCATGAACCAAGACTGATGAAAACATTTAGCAACCCAGTGAGTAATTGAGAAAACTTATTCTTGGGATAGCTCCTTAAAAAAGTTGTTACTGGATTCATGAAATATTATGCCTGTAGCAAGAACTGCATTATAAATCCCTTCAGCTCCAGATAGGTGATATCAATTTTTTCACACCAGTGGCACATTAATGGATAAAAACCACTTCCACATTCCACAGATCTGACACTGACAGCTGTACAGAAGTATATATGCACCTGGGTCTCCTGTTCAGTAAATAAAAGGAAGATCAAAGCATGTTCTCTAATTGAGAGGAGCTTGCCAAAAGATATATTGTATTTGTTTTGTCACCTGCTCAGATGTGTGCACTATTCACTCACTAAAATAGGGAACTTTAAAGCAGAAAAAAACTTCCCAAAAACTTAATCTCTGCTTAATGTTGATGTATATGAAGTTTTTGGCACTAGTATAGAGAAGAAAATACTTTTTGACTACATGCAAAAATTAACCACCACCCACCACAAAATTCATAGGCAAGCTCTAATGTATAAGTCCCGATTTAAAAATGGTTTTGATTCATAAGGGCATCCCATTTACACCCCATCCTTGTTCTCAGTATTCTATTTTAGAAAGGCTGTGAAATGCTTATACAGGAACACCCTGAGAAATACAGAGTATTTCAGCCTAGACTTCAAAGACTTCTCTGTTTTGTGGACTAACTGCTGTACATCTTTGCTACTTCACAGAAAGAGGAGTTATATTCTGAATGCATTTTCACAGCATATTCTGATCTTTTAGTATGAAAAAAAGTAATGGTGATGCCACTCATAAATAAAAAATATATTAGAGATGCAGGAAATGTACCTGTCCTAAGTACACATATAGCTACACTTCCTACACTACATATACGCTCTGTGCTCTAGAGAGTCTTTGACAGCCCAGGGAACTTTAAAACCTGTTTCAGCAAATCCACACATGCCTCTGCAGTTTTCACATTCCTAAAAAAAACATTACGGCAGTCTTGTGTTATTTTTAGACACTAACAGATTTCCTCTGTGACAACAGGGAACATGCTAAGAAAACATGGAAAGGTTTACATAAACACTAAAATAGTTATTAAAGTTTAAAAAAAAAATTATTTTACCAATTTCCACCTTTTAGTTGTCATATTTGAGAATTTTCATACGCAACTGAAATTTCAAGTGTATTCTCAGTATATTTTGTTTAGCAGAAGATGAGCTCTTCAGTCAGACTAGTGCTTTCACACATATATTCCCATGCTTCATAAAAGCATCCCCAGCATTACATGGGTTTTAAAGACACAGACTAGAGTCTGGAAGTCACAAGTAAATTTTGCATATTATAGCCATTAACAAGAGACTTCATTATCCAGAGACTAAATGTGGCTGCTGATGCATATTCTTGAACAGACTTCTGTTCCTAAAATGTGTTTCATACAGCACAAGGCTTTCTGACTTACAAGGTAGTTATTAAATTTGTTATGGATGTCTATTTTCTGCCTGTTTTAGTTGAAAAGTATTGACTTTTCCTTTATCTACATCATCCTGCTCCAAATGTCAGACACCTCTGAAGCATAAAGAAGTAAGTTGTAGCTTTCTCAAATTCATTTAAATGTAGTCTTTAGAAAATAGCCTTCAACAACACAGCCAGGGCCTGCCCTGCTACAGTTCTCACATTCTCTCTCTTTCCTAGAAAAGCCTCTCATTTCCCCTCTTGTGACTGAACACCAGATTTATTTCAGACTGTGAACCCATTTTACTGTCTTGGATTAAAACAGATAAGCAGCAAATACAGCAAAATTTAGTAACAATCTAATTCACACTCCTTACCCAACTGTTTCACTTCCACTGATTGCTTCTTTCAAGAGAAAGCTTTCTACTCCTCCGACTTTTAATGAGGTTCTTACACACTTTTAGGGACTTCCTATTTTGATTCCCACCCAAAGAATGTTTCCTTTTAAGATGCTACAAGGTTTTTTTTTGAAATAGTTGCTATTCAACCACGAGAGCAAAGGGCATGTTGCTTTCTCTGCTGAAGGGGAAAGACTGGATGAGTTTCTTTAGAAGTTTGTTTCTCTTCACACATGTGGACATGTCTTCCTTCAGTAAACTCGGGCTTTAAGTCTGTTCTTACATCTCCATTTTACACCCAGCAGTAGCTCTTTTAAAATATAAACCACTATCCAACCTGACAAAAAAGCTTCTCGTATAAAAACATCCAAATTTACCAGCAATTAGTCACAATGTTCTTGGAAGCATCTTCAAAATTTTCTAGAAAGAGTTAAATGCTACCAGCATACATTAGTTTTTCTGTAGCTATAGCTTGCATGTTCACCCAGGAGATTTTAAAAAGAAAGCTATACTTTATGTTTAAATTAATGTTAAAACATTTGTTGTATTTCTTTGAGTTTTTTTGGTTTTTCTCCTTGGGACTACGTTCTGGACTACCCACTTATTATCCAGTTGCCTATGACGTCCATCTTTCCAGTTTCATAACTTTCACAAGCAGACCACAACAAATAATCTACAGTAACTAATATTTATTTCATGACTGGAGAACAGCTGGCTAATCAAAACAAAAGATAAGCCCTCTATAGTATTAGTAAAAGGATATTTATAAAGCAAGTCTTTATACAGAGTTGCCAACTATTATAATAGTCTGGTCTGCTCTTGGACCTAACAATGTTCACTTGGCATTATTCTGTACATTTTTTCATAGAATAACTTTTACCAAAGTTGGTGGTCCTTGAAAGTTTTCCAAAAAAGGGATATTTCCACTGTATACTGATTTCCAAAAGTCATCAGACTGCAATTTACCTTTCTGGCTTAAGCCTCTAACCGTGAATACTGCTAAGCTGAGGATTTTTCTGCAAGTGTTTTTATTTCCATTGCCTGGTAGTGTTCTTCCTAACTATTGGCACCCGCAGTGGCTCTCCAGCTTTTTTAAGCTTGTTTCCCTTAAGAGCTGCACCATAATCTGAGACTGAATGGTTCAAAATGGCCCAAATTGATTTTTCCTGACTCAGACTAAACCCTTTGCTTTATATACACACACCTTTCCACCTGACATTTACCCATACTTTTTCAGTCGTGCTGACACATACAGCATGACGTGTTGATTTGCTGGGATCTCATTTATGAGTTCTTTTAAATAATCTCCCACTGGATGGTTCAAGCCTTCCTTATGATTCATGAGCATTGCATCACCTGTCAAGGTATTGGCAATGATCTTGCATTTCTATCCAAGAGTGCTAAGTGATTGTAGGCAGGGTGAAATGGGCTATGAAAATGCCTTCATAACTAGCATGTAACTGTCTTTGGCATGCTTCAAAGGCAGGCAAACCATTTCATCCCACCTACAACTGTATAATGAACCCTGGTAATTACTGGGAGGGAGAACTGTGAAAGTATTTACTGGAGTCAATGGCAGTCCTAAGAGAAGATAATACTTATTCTTGGGCCACATTTACTGCATGAAGAATTTTAGAACAATTTCGTAATCTGGCATTTTGTGGAGCTCACTGATTAAATTGTATGATTTCATTCATCTGCCATTCTGACCATGCAAGTGAAAGGAGATGCCACATATGTTAATGCTGTCAATTCTCAAAATAACAGAGGGAAGGAAAGGTGTCATCAAAGTTTTGGAATGTCCAACATAATAACCCCTGCTTTTGCTTAGAGAACGGAATGGAATATTTAAAAACAAACAAACAAAAAACAAACCAAAAACAAACAAAACAAACAAACAAACAAAAAACCAAAAACAAAACAAAAACCACCAAAAACAAAACCAGCTCCAAACAAAGAAAGAGAATAGATCTCAACCAGTTTGAATTTGCAACACAAAAGAATATAATTACTCCTTTTTGCAGCTAGTACATAGCCAGGCACTAGGGGTTGTGACAGTCAACTCTTTTTTTTAGACAAATGCCCAACTTCCCACTCCAAGCCATGTTCTTCTTCTGCTCCCAACAGGTTCTACTGGAACGCTCCCATCTTTTGAGATAAACGGCCTTCTTCTGTGTCTTGTAATAAAGAAAAGTATTTTCCCAAATCTCTTTAAAGTTCTGACTGTGGTTTAGATTAAGAGGAGAAACAACCATGAAAAAATTAATAATTCAAAATCCATGAATATCCTGTTCATTTAATCATCTAAAAGTACTTGCTCTCAGTTCCTCACCCTCAAACCCGTAAAATATCTTGCCTCTTTTCTACAATATACAGTAGCCACTGAAAAGCTGGAGATGAATGCCAGTCTGCTATTCCTGCTTTGAGGAGGATGTGCTGTGATGCTCTAAGAACATTAAGTTGTAAATAGCTGTGAAGATAGATGCCTGGGTCATGCACTGAAAAAGATTATGATGTCTTCTTAACAACATAAATCTCCAGTCCCTTCTTTTTACAAAGTCTTTATATACTAAAAGGCCTATTCCTTGTGTAAGTCAAATGTTTCATTTCAACACATTCAAGGTACTACACTTTTTCTCCCCAGAACATAGATATCAACCCTACAGCACCTCAGATTCTTTCCAAGCACACTGATATAAGCTCCACAGTACCTCAGACTGGGTAAAGAACTGCCAGTCCATGAAGATCTTCATAAAGTCCAAAATGTATTGCCTGTCTTCTGCAAACAATTAAGTCATGAGAAAATTCCTTTCCACTGAAATGCATCAGACAATCCAGCCCATGAGCTACCAGTGCTCATAAAGCTTCCTTTCACAGGTATGACTGCTAGTTCCATACGAAAAATTATGTAACTTTAAATGTGGTTTAAATCAGACACTTAAACTCCCTGTGTAACCAAAACAAACTACAGCCAGGGATGTTTGAAGCAGTTCTTATTACTTTTTGAAACAAATGGCACTGAACTCTGCACATGCAGTTACAGCTGCACAGTTTTTTGTGTCTGACATGGCTTTTGAGATCACTTTACTCCAAACTTTTTCACATCCAGACCTTGATAACTAAGGTTATCATGAACCAAACTTAAATTTGAGGTATAAAAAAATTCCCCTTTTACAGAATCACTGTAGCTTTTGATCTAAGAATTTTTCTAAATGCAGCTGTAGTGCTGATTACTATGTATATATATATATTTTTCTGTCTAGCTACTCCAGTGTCTCCTGCAGCTGTTTTGCTGCTGCTGCTATTTCTGCATTCATTGCAATCCCAATAGAAAGAGACAGGACAGAACAGAAAGCACATGTCACTAAAAGTATTATTTGCAACTGCTGTATCTCCCTCTTTTTTGTGGATGAACATGTTAGAGGGGATGAGATTTATATCTATGAAACCTCAACTACAAAAAGAGGCAATTTCAGATTGAGTTGAACTTCCTTATTCTTTTAAAGATACTTACTGATTCGGCTGAAGAAATCCATGACAGAAAAATCCTCTTCCATTCATTTTCAATGAAAAAGTCAATCACAACTTCAAAAACTATCACTGTAGAAAATAACCTTGCAATTACTCACTATCGTTAGTCTTCAGAAGGCAGTTGGGTCAGTATATGCCTCATACTGACAAAGTCATAGAATATAGAATCATAGAATATGCCTGGTTGGAAGGGACCCATCAGGATCTCCAAGTCTGACTCCTTGCCTTGTGCAGGTCACCCCAGGAGTCAGACCATGTGCTGAGAGCATTTTCCAAATGCTTCTGGAACTCAGAAAAGCTTGGTACTTTGACCACTTCCCAGCCTGTTGCAGTGCCCAACCACCTTCCAGGTGAAACACTTTTTCCTGATATCAAATCTAAACCTCCCATGACTCAGATTCCTGCCATTTCGTGAGTCCTGTCACTGGTCACAACTTTTTAGAGACTGGTATCTGCCTCTCCACTTCACCTCATGAGGATGTTGAAGACTGCAGTGAGGTCCCTCCTCAGCCTTCCCTTCTCTAGGCTGAACAAACCAAATTACCTCAGCCATTCCTCATAAGGCTTTTCTTCCAGACCCTTCAACATCCTCACACCCTCTTTTGGATGCTTCCTAATAGCTTTGTATCTTTGTTATACTGTGGCACCCAGAACTGCCCCCAGCACTGGAGGGAAGGCTGCTCCAGTGCAGAGCAGAGCAGGACAATCCCCTCCCTTGCCCGGCTGGTGATGCTGTGCCTGATGACCCCCAGGACAGAGCTGGCCCTCCTGGCTGCCAGGACACTGCTGGCTCATGTTCCGTTTGCCACTGATCCAGACCTGCAGGTCCCTTTGCACAGGGCTGTTCTCTGGCCTCTCATTCCCCAGGCCATGCACACAACCAGGGAGGGTTGCCCCGTCCCAGGTGCAGAATCCAGCACTTTCCCTTGTTGGACTCCATACAGTGGGTGATTGGTCTCCCTAATTTGTCAAGTCCTTCTGAATAGATCCCACGTTGCCCCAGTTCTTCCCTTCTTTACCAGCACCCGTTGTGGGACCACTCTTCACTTTCCACCTTACCAAGCTTTTCTTTATGTCATGAGGAGACAGATCTGTGCTGGGCAAAAGACCTCTCTCCATTTTTATGCTCTTCAGCAGGCTGTCTGACATTATCAGCAACTAGGAAGACACTGTTTTTCAGAGGGATTTTCAGATCATTCCCTTGTCAGCCTCCCCCAGGACATGTTACACTAGCATGTCATCTTCAGAGCCTTTCCTACTGTGTTGGCGTTTCAGCCAACAAACGCCCCTTAGCTTTTCTCACCCTTGCAGACAAGCTCCAAATCTTGAGGTTTTTCTTTTTCCTAGAAAAGTTGCCTCCTGAGGCCTTTGCCAACAGTATTTGCTCTGTTTAAAAGGTGAATAATGACAGTTTGAAGCTTCTAGACTTGCTGGTGTTTAACACATCTAGTTATTTATTTGCCTGAAGTTCATAATTCACACAGAATTGTCTTCCTTGTTTCCTCTCCTTTGCCCACCCTTGGCATATCTTTTGCACAAAGCACAAGCTGCATAGTCTGCCTTGCAGAGGCTTTACTATTATGAATAACATTGAAGGGTCCTGATCATTTCTTCTTTTTTCTTCAAATTCTTAACAGGACCTGTCTCAACAAATATTGGAGCAAATATCATGCTGTAAATAACCTTTTATTTAGCAGTAGCTGCTAAGGTGGGAGTCCTGGGAATCTTATCCTCAGCTTGGAAATAAATGCTTAGAAACTGTTTTTTGCACACACATGCAAAAAAAAAATCCACTTCTTATCAAGTTCTGAAGCATCTTAAAAAATGAAAGCCTGAAATCAAGTATATCTAAAATGTGGTTACTTCAGGTCTTGTATATATTTGGCCACAACATTTCAAATATTTCCCTTTCTGAGGTCTCATTTTATTTCTTTACAGCTTTTCAGCACCTTGAGAGGAGTCTGGTTTTGACAGAACTATTATTATTACACTTTTATTATATATCTAAGATAGATTTCAATTTGCAAGCAGTAAGATGTACAATATGGTTCGAGGGGGGTTTTAATATGTATTGATTAAAACATTTAGAGCTAGCAGAGAGGAATTTAGAGAAAACAAACACATAGAATGTAGTAGCAGCACACAGGCTACAGATATGCAACCTCCATCATAGATTCTCATGCAGAATTTTAGGAATTTTTCTTTCTACACTGCTCTTAGTCACAGATGGTCCCTGGAACTCCAGAAAAAAAATGGTGTATTTTCATTAGTGAGCAAATAAATGTTAGTATGGAATCCTAGATGACAAATACTATTAATAGCACTGACACGTCAAAGGGGCAGATTTTTCTGGAGAAAAGTATTACAAAGTATAAATTGTAACACTGCTGAAGGCAATATTACNAGAGTGCCTACCAGACCTTTTCTACAGGATCACTGCTTCAACAGGACCACTTCATCTGGACTGCTACTACCACCCTAACTAACAGGGTGTTGGGTTCGTATTCTGACTCTGTCAGTGGTCCTTTGCATTTATCTTTTTATCTTGTTTTTACTTGTTTTGTTGTTTGTTTCTTTTTGCTCTATTTAATTGTACTTCTGACTTGGAGTCTCTCACTGGTTTTGCTTTCAAACCAGCACACCTTGCCTCATAATCTCTTAAGGATTTCAGTAATCCACTGTTAGAGAGAAAAGCCTAAAAACAAGAAAGAAGCACTGATTAGTGAAGGTAGGTATGTAGAATTTTTTGTGTCTGAACACATTTAAATGCAACTGTACAAGTAATTACAATCAGCACTCAAGCTTTGAAGAAACCCATTTGCAGGATTTTCAGACAGAAGAGAACAAATAAATATGAAGGTTGAGTTTTCCTATCCTGCAGCAGGAAGGTTGCTTTAAACCAAGGTGCAGTGCAGTGTAAAAATGCGAAAAGTCCCAGAAATATTCAGTGAATGGATGGTGAAGATAATCACCGTCCCCCATCACCTCTGCAAGCACATTTTACTGTGAAACTCACAGCTTTTTTTCCTTCTTTCTACAAGCAAATGCATTTCACAAAATGTAAAATATTTCTGTGTTACTCTGAAATGCAGAATAATAATTCACACTTTTTTCTTCCAGACAGGGACTAGAAATGTGATGATTTTAAAAAGAGAGCAGAGACTCACAAAATCACAAGACGGCAGAATCACTGGTAGAAGAAAAAGCCTGCAGCTATAGCTGTACCCTCAATATATTTGTAGCAGAAGTAGCAACAGGTGACCACTTCCTGAAAATTAATACTAAGTAGAAGTTGGTTGGAAGGGACCTCAAGAGTTCTTCAGTCCAGGGTCCTGATCAAAGCAAGGTTGACAGTGGAATTGGACCAGGTTGCTTAGCTGGTGTCTAAAAACAATGTGCTTGCTTCCCTTTTCAGTTGTGAGAAGGCTTCAGTTTGGGATTACTTCTAAAAACTTGAACTAAAACTGACACTGTTAGGCATGGGAACCAAATCCATGCAGATTCACATTGGGTACAGTTTAAATGCTACTTGGCTATCTGGTATGTGACTTTCTAAATTTAATTTGATGTACCTAATGCATACACAGAAGCCAATTACAACTGGACACATATGTTTTCAGCTTATTTTATCTCAGAAGTTAAGTTTCATTACAACTAATATATTATTTCTTTAGCACCTCTAGGTTTTTTTTCAATCAAATGTTTTTTTAATAAGTCATTTATAATCTCTGTTACAAAGTATTCATCCTTCATATTGTGTTAAGAGTTCATCAATCAGCTCAACAATATTAACTAAAAATCATAATGTAAGAATTCATATTCTTCTATGACTTTTAAGGAATTATGATGTCAATTTTTTTTAAACTAAACTACCAGCCTGTCACACAGAGTCATATCCCAGTGCTAAAATAACACTAAGAGCACTTTCCAGGTTTAGTTCAGCATAGGAAAACCACAGGTTTTGTGCCAGCTTTTCTTGGTGAAGTGCAAGTTATGCAATTAAAAATCTATTGGCCCAGGGCATTTATCCCACAAGCATTAGGACATAGCTAAATATGGTGTATACAGCAAGACTTTTCTGAAAATATTTCATAGCTATGAAAAGCAAACATTCTACAGCTTTTGAAGTACTTGAAATTACTTTTGTCACGTGTCCCAGGTGCAATGAACCTTGTTTTATCAGCCTTTAGCAAACATGTTGGGGCCACTCAATCTCTAATAAGCTGCTATCACTACAAACATTATCTGCACTTCAGAGGTAGGCCATGCACAAAGACACGTTGCAATTTGCTTAACGAAGCTGCTAAACCGAGACTTGAAACCAGATGTCCAAAGTCAGAGCTGTTGTCTGACTTCTTTTCATGCTGTCATAGTAGGTTTTATAGTTTCACTGCCACACTAAACCTCACATGTGCCATTGGCATCTGACATATCAACTATTTCACTTGGCCTGATAATCAAGATGTGCTCAAGGAACAATTTGGTCCATGCATTTGCCACTAGAACGTGCTTTTTTGTCCATCTGTATGGCCCACTCCATCTAACTTCACCAAGAAAACTTTCGCCATCTTTCCACTCCTCCTGCTTTCAGAGAGCAAAACTACTGCAGGTAATCTGACAGCAGATGATGAATGCAGGGAAGGGCAACTTGTCTTGCAAAGATCTGTAGCTAATAAATCCACTCATGTTTTTCCCTTTCTTTGACCAATCAGTTTAAAACTCATTTGCTTGAGCTGCATCATTTCTGAGAGCAGTCTCAGCACAAATTAAAGAGCCATCCATCCTCAACCAAAAAGAGGGAGTCTGCTGAATAACTCAAAGTAACAGTCTCCATAGTGACCAAAACACAGGATTGTCTTACTACACCATCAGCACAAGAGGTGTTCATACGGCCCAAACACCATAATATTGTTCTATTTCCCCATCACTGTAAGCTGTAATTTAAGCCTCACAGAGAATTCACCAGCAGAAGGCATTTAGCATAAATACAAATATTCACAAAGTTCTCTGAAACCTTCAAGTCCAAACATTGCATTTCTTTCCATGGCATGCAAAGGTTTCAGACCTTAAGACAGCAGGTAGAATAAGTGGGGCAGAGTTCCCATGACTTTGCAATCATTGCTGAGCCTTCTCCAGTATCTCTTCCACCATATCATATTTAATTGAGACAAAGGTCTTCCCCTCATGTCGAATTAATGAAAGGTAATGCAGTTAGTTTTCCTGAGAGACATGTCACTTGTTAGTAGAAAGCTTCAGTGAAACAATGGTTTGTAAGCTCCTGTGAAGATACAATTCTCATCTTGTGCCTTTTAACTATAAAAAAAGATGCTCCTGAAAAAAGGATGCAGTTGGATAGCTCAGCTGGGTGAGCTGTTCATTCAAACCCGCACCAAGAGGAGACATATTCATCCCAAGGACTCACAAAGGTCACAGATCTCATGCTGACTCCCATCAGTCTCTTCATTTCATTCTTCTAACTAGTAACACCACTGTTGCAAAAGAGTGAATGAATCAGTCTGTGGTTCATGTCTCCTGCCTCTCTTCATCCAGTAAAGAGGGGGATAGCTGCAGGGATTCCTGCTTTCTGGGTCTACATCAACACGATCAAGTTATGAACTGCAAGGAGAAATCAGCTAGTATTGACTCCTGTTGGCTCCTGTTGGACTTGTTCCTGGGATACATAAGAACCCAATGTTCAAGGGAAGAAAATTGATTGGAGTGAAAGATGGCATAAGAAGCTCTGTTTCAATGCCTTGGAAAGGCTGGGGAGAGAATGGCTCTCATCACATCCTGCTTGTCTTTACACAGATGTAGCTACCTCTCACTTCCTGTGAAAAATACCCTGACAGCAGTATCTAAATGGCTTTACAACAAGCTTGTTGCAAAGCACAGCTATCCCTGTATCCCTTGCTTCCAAAGATCCTTACTAATTCTTGCACCCAATTTCCCTTCCCGCTCAAAGTGTTGTGAATCTGACATGCTGCCATACATTTGAAATATTATGGAGTTCATCTCCCGACCTGCTTCTCTCTCTCCTCCCCCAGACACTGTTTGAACTGATCTGTTGTCAAGTGTATTGTCTTATATTTGTCTTGCCTTACCTTAGGGCAGGTAACGTGTCTCTCTCCACACTTCTAAAATGTGTATGATTTGATCCCACTCTATAAATGTTTTAGAATAACAATAGTACCAAAGGATGCTTGCACATCTCAGCTGTCAGGGAATCAAAGAACATTTTCCACTCTAAATATTAACTGTTGGAGTCTTCTATTTGTATCGTAATTGAAAACCATTATCGTAATTGGTTAGCAAAGCCACCAAAGGCACAGGCCTAAAATGGAAATGAATGAAGCAGCTATGGAAATGACAGCTTAATAAGAATAATGAAATTCAAACCCCTACTGCAAGTAGAGTGTATAATCCATTACATGGAGATTAGATGAGATATAAATACCTGAAGGATATAAGATGATTGATCTGACACGTCGTCTGGTTTTGCAACCATAAAATGTCAAACAACAGGTATCTGAACACTGCAAATTGCCTAACTACAGCTTTTTCATGAAGGGTGAGAAGGGAATTTAACAACTTGCACTTTCATGCAAGGCCTTATTCCATTCTGGGTGCAGCATTTTAGCTGGGTTTTTTTCCTCCTCCTTTTAACCCAGAAAGAACTGTCAGGGCCTGAATAAATTTTTTATTATTTCCCTGGATCTGAAACTCAGTGGATGGAGGTTTAATTCCCAGTCTACCCATGGTGTTAGCCTCTTCATAATTCAGTTGCTTGCTCATGAGATGTAGCAATAAACCTGGCCTTTACCATTTACAGGTGGAGGAAACATTTGGTAATCTTCATGATATGCCAAAATACTGTATCAATTCCGGGTACTGTCCTATTCAGACTGCTACAAAACCTCAAAGACATAGAAAAAGAAAGCATGAAGACTGGTTTGAAGAGCATGGGAGGTGGGGAAGGGTTGACTCCTGAAAGAGGTTGCTACTCCCAAGGTACTCAGCTGAAAAAGCCAGGGTTTTAGTAGACTTTTTAGAATCTCTAAAAATTCTTTGTTTCTCACTGACTTTTAAGTGAAAACAAGGAGGATTGACAAGTCTTCTAAATCCCTCTCTGTTGAGCTAGGGAGAAATCTTCATTCACACATGAGTTATTCCAGTGGAAATGACCTATCCTGAAGTTTGTATCATTCCCATTTTTGTTGTGGTCCAGAACGTCATAAACACGTATCAACCATGGAGGCAGCTCAACACAAAGATAGGACAGGCATTCTAAGGGTGCAAAAATCAGAGATTGTTTCTCTTCCTTTACAAAGCCTCACATTCCTCACCCAAATCATCCAGAAGCTCCAAGAGCAGGTGGCTGTAAGGGCATTTTGCAGCAAAGTATGTTTCAATTACAGATACTTAATGCTCATAATTGAAGGCCACACCATGATTATTGTATCTAAGTTAAAGGGACAACAAGAAGGATGATGCTCCTACTCTGCATTTTCTCTAGACAGCGTTTAGCCTGAACCACTCATGAACCACATACACCAACACTGCACTTTAAGTGCAGGCAGTCACTGAGCATAGCTGGGGAAAAAGAGTGTCAACCTTAGCACAGGCTCAAATACACACATGGTTTCTTTACAGAGGGCACATTTTCAGTTTAACCATGCTATATTCTATCTCACCAGATTTTGACAAATTTCTGTCTTGTCTAGGTTTTGTAACGCATCAGTCAAAGGCTCCTGATTAGAAGAATCTGTTTCATAAGCACAGCAAAAGAGAGGACAGCTAGGATAATTCACTGAACCTGGATAGCCATGTACAAGCAATACCCGTCTGATACATATAGATTGGAAGTACTTGGCTAAATGTAATGGTAGAATCTGCAATAATCGTTAATGGTAAAACCTGAAATCCAGTCTTACTTCCTTATTCAGTAGTAACTAAACCCTTTGATGTCCAGGACTGTCTCCTCTACTCGTAACAACCTTACAAGCAGATTTATAACCATAAAGTAATTACAGGAATGAATTAATTATTTGGAAGGTAAACTTGCACCAAGTTACACAGGTTGCTTTAAAGACACCTAGAGAAAAGAAAATGACTACTTTATTTTCTTGAAGTCTTTCTATCTTTACTCCAAGCCCTGACTGTTGTGTGCAATACCCTTCCACAATGACTGGAGAAGTGCTTAACATTATAGGAAGGAACAGTCTACTAAAGTGTGGCCTGCTTTTATGCTGTTCATTTCAGGCTGTCCCCACTTAAGCCATGTGCACTTTATTCAGATTTCATTAATGTCAGAGCCATTACATTTGTTCAGCAGCTAATGGGAAATATTAAGTGTACTGGAATAAATAAGGCTAAGTAGAAGAGGCCTTAATATTTGGCTTTCAGTAAGCTCTCTTGTCAAGCTGTCACTTTTTGCATGTTACTGTCTATACATATTCTAGAGAACAAGCTGCAGGAAGGCTAGAATAGGAAGATACCAAGACACCACTCCAGGGTAGCTACAGGTAACTCCTAGCTAGCTGTGTCAGCAGTAGCAAATGGTCACTTTCAATCTTTCAGTGTGGTCAGTGTAACTTTTAAATAGCTTGGAAAGCAACTAGCCTGAAAATTGCCACAGCTTGGAAGCCCTTTTTGTGTTCAAAAGGCTAAGGAGAGATTGGAAAATTTGGGTTTCTATCCTTGGCTCTATCAATGGGTTATGCTGTGTGATCGCTTAATGGATTTTCTTTTCACCACAATTACCCACATCACCACATCCTTTCTTCTGCCTTCTCTAGTTAGGTTATTGCTATGCAAGTCAGATGTTACACCCTCTGCACACTTGAAAGCTTCCTGATGTAGTGAGGATCCTTTCTGGGTAGACAGTCAAGTATCAGAAATAAGAAAATTCCTGATTCTCAGTTTTTTAGGCATAATCTGATTGAGCACCATGCACCAGGTGCAGTCTCACTAGAGCTACTTGCCAGCTCCATTCCTGGCTGCTCCAAAATTTGCTTTGCTGCTGTATTACCTCCCTACCTAATTAGGATAATCTCAAGTAAATGAGGCATTGGGAGGAATGAAGACTTCAGAAAATATAATCGCCTTTGAGAGAAAAAGATTCCCTTGTGAATTCAACTTTGTCTGCCTGGTTTAAATGTCATAGCATTTTATTTTCATCCCACTCACCCTGACTCTCAGCTTTCAAGTTCTGCAAACTGTTTGAACAAGCAGCACATGCAGACACACAACAATTGTTGGGTCATTGTTGGGTCAGTTTTTATATCTTTGACTCATTCACATGAATGTTTTTCTACCATTGCTCTGCATGGTACTTCTAAAGTATCAGATTAGAACAGTGGGCCGGCCCACTTAACACATCCCAACTACCTGACAGAAAAGACCAGAGAAGCTGGCATGTCCCCTTAGAATTCCAGTCTTTTGCCTCTGAATTTAACAGACAATGAAAATAATTAAAACCCAACTGTTTTGTTTTGCTGGGAGTTTTTTTTGTCATCCAGCATTCTTAGTGCAGATAACCAGACCAGTGATGTATCTGCTTGGAGTACTTACAGACTTATCCCTAAATTTCTACTTTAAGCAAATATAGTTCATAATCAGCCACTCTCTGGGCCACTGAGGTCCATTTTGCTTGCAGATTGTTGTGTGCATCAATTCAACGTTACCACGAGCCTGGTACCAACCTCTCAGTCCCCTGAGCCGACCATTTCTGCAAAACTTGACGTTCTGGACTGTGCCACTTTTCAGTAACGTGTCCATGACAGAGGGAATTGATACTGCTTTTAAATGTTTTGACAACATATTAACAAATATTATGTGAGATCTTTCTCCAAGCAGCCCCAACCACAAAATTCTTCTTCAGTGTCAACTGTTTAGTACTAGTGTTACCCACCCTATTTTTAATTTTCTTTGGCTTAGCCATAACAGATTTCTCAATTCCTACTTCAGTTTTATTTAATCTCATCTGAATATGGAGAGAAATTCAGAAACTTATAGAGACATGTACACAAAAATTCTCACCAGTAGCTTTCCTAATGGGACTAACACTTCTTCTTGTGGAAATGCACTGATCAATATCCCCCAACTTCGCTGAACCTGATGTTTAAGCATGAGTTTACTTAAATATTTCCTTTGTTTCTGTTCATGTATTTATCTTAAGGCTATTCCAGTTAAAATGTTATTTCAACATATTCCTACAGATGTTGTTTCATCACTGAACTCTTTCCACTTTTCTCATAATAATTTGTCTAATTTGCTAATTATCTACATCCAACATACTGATTCTTCATCAATTCAAATTCTGTTGCCATCATAAAATAAACAAAAAAAAAAAAAACCTCCACCAAAAAACATAATCTAGAGTAGAACAGCATGAGATGTTCAATCCCATTTCCCACTTCCCACGTGTTTAATTTTGTTCTCAGAAAATATTTTTACTATTAGCCTATATCTATTGCTCATACAGCATTCTCCCACTTTTTAAGTGTTTTGATTTTTATTCTGGTGTTTGACTTGAAGCAGACTACAGTCTACAGCAGTCTCCAGTACTCATTACTACAGTCTTCCAACTGAAACATTTCATGCTCTTGAGTTCTGGTTTCAACTCCGAGTAGTATTTTCAACTTTCATTTCTTCATCCTTACTAATCTTTGTCTGTACCCTTAAGATCAACTACTCCATCACTATTACTACTGAAACCTGTAGCAAAGTATTCTGTCTGTTTTGAGGAGTATCTAAATTACTATCTCAGTCTCATCCTCATTGAAGAATGATTCAAGTTTTCTTTTTGTCATTTTTCTCTTAATGCTTTAAGAACCTGTTGCTGCCCTGTGCAAGACCTAACTCAGTTTGACTTCTCCCATTTCCCTCTTTTCCTACACTTACCAGAGGATTTGTGCTTTATTCCACATATTTTAGATATATTTCAGTGGTTTGCTTGAACACACTTCAAATACACATTTATCTATTTTCTCTTATTTTCTTCTCATCTTAAACTATTCTCTGTTCCTTGACAAATAATATCCAAAATTCAGCACTAAAACGCACCACAGAATAGTTGTGCTGATGATCACTTTAGGTGACAACCAGGTCTAAGCCCTCTTTTCCATGCCTGTCAATCAGAACCACCATTGCTTACACTACAAAGTCAGATTCTCTAGTCATCTACAAAGATCCCTATTTTGTGTAGAGGAAGAGGTTGTCCAAGAATAGCAGATGATTTTTGTATTTCTGCAATGAATGTAGCTCAGTGTTTCCTGTGCAGATCTCAAACATCTCCTCAACGCAGTTCTTAGCATTCAGGCAGACTTTCTATCTTCCATCTTCTTTGCACATTCTGCTGTCACTCTCTTTTATACTTGTATTTATCATTTTCTAAAGGCACTTCTAGGATGTAGCAATGTAGTCAAGTTTGTATATCTATAACCACAGTCAGTTTGAGTTCTAAGCTTTTTGTGCATTTAAAAACATTTCTTAACCTTTTTTCCCCCCTTAAGTTGCTAAGCAGTAAGAAAACTATAGACTAGGATCTGTCATGTTTTAAATTATGAACATGAAGAATTTTGTGGATGAGTTACGCTGTAATACATTACGCTGTAATGTCTTAGGACTTGGTGGAGGGCTAATTCCATATTTTACACTCAGGCTGGTCAGTACAACCTGTACAGATACTACTTTTACTTCTCACAAAATTCTTTTTCAAAGTGGGTATTAATAGGCATTTTAACCTGTAAGAGATAGTCCAGATAATGAAGATATGTGGTTAATTACGATCAAAGTCCAGCCACTCTGCTTAGGGTAATGCAGTGGGATTTGCTGGTTACTCTGCCTTAAGGAACACTTTAGATTCCATTTAATTTTTAATATTACTTTCAAATCCCCTTCAAAGTTGTTTCTAATAATCTGAAAACTTTTAACTGCAACTGTATGCTCTGCTTTACTTCTTGGCATGAGACTACAGATACACATCTCCAAGTGCTACCCTCTGAACAGGGCTAGAAACATACACCAGGCTGAGTGCCTTCATTCATCATCATAAGCTTGTGAATGACAAGCAGTATATCCTTGGTGGTAGCAGCTGAGAACAATAATTTCTATTAAGTATAAAATCAATATTCATGTTCTGAGATTAAACTCCAGGTTTCTGCAAACCTTTGGAACCATCAAATGCAATTCAGAGTTAGTCTTGTTGAGAAATACATTTAGGGCAGGTAGCTCTATTTTGCATTTTGAAGTCTTCAGTCTCACTGTAGCTCTCTGAAACATGCAGTTCTACAGATTCATGAGCATTTCTAAAGCCTAATCAGAGAGTGTAGGTAATTTATGCGTCTTTTTCTTTTTATGTATGCACCCCCTTAACAACAGGCTCCATCACACCCTGCAAAATAAAGGCAATTTGTCAGGGAGAGGTAATTTTTGACTGCAAAATGATCCACAGAAGTCTTTGATTATGTGGGACAACTGGTCCAGAAGCCACAGCCTGGGGGCCAGGAACCATCCTGCTTCAAGGAGCTGTCTTTATAAGATAGATGGAGTGAGGGTGCTCATGGCAAGGGCACAACCTTGATAAATCAGGGATAACCCTGCCTTTCTGCAGTCAGGCAGTGCCCCGAGTCCAGCAAGAGTAAAGGGCCTTACTCACTTTGTTGTTTGTTAAACAATTTCTCTTCTGTTTGTTTTGTTTGGCAGGTAAAACACTGGCCCTGTCCTGACTCCCAGTTAACATCTCTGATCCTCTGTGTGCAGCTGTGTATATGCCTGACATGTGAAGTTATGATTCAAAGAGTCATAGAAACAGAGTGGTTAGGGCTGGAAGGGACCTTGAAGATCATTTAGTTCCAACCCCTGCAATCTGCAGGTTGTTTTTTTGGAAGCAGGTGTTTTAAGTTACAGAAGAGTGAAGAAAGATGCTCCTGTGAGTTCCGTACCAGGTAAAACATGCCTGGGCATCAATATGGCCTGGAGCCTGGAACAGTACCTGAATCTAATCCTGGAAGACATCCTCCACTCGGCAGGTTCAGTGGCTAAGTCCCTTGCTACTGTGGTCATTTGAGAGGGCAAAATGACATACTAATCTTGTATTAGCCTGTAGGATTACAAAAACACCATCCTTTTGTCCTGTGGGATCCTGTTTCACCGTATAAATAAAGAAAATTCATTCTCCGCTTCATTATAAGCCATGGTGCTGAGCTACAACATTTAAAAACAACCAAAGAAAAACTATTCAAAAGGGAAAAAATCAGTTCTTCCAGGTTTCTCTGCTCTAATTCTGAACGGCAGCTTCAGAGGAACAAATAATCAAGTCAGGCATATGGAAAGACCTTGGTTTGTAAGCACATATGCAAGGAGAAAAGTATTTGGAAAACCAAGAATAAACGCAAGTGCTGTATTTTGCAGGGAAATCTTCTGAGCCTCCCAAATTCCCTTGTGCTTATGTTTTGAGGGGTGCATGTACAAGGCTTCTACCTACCACCCATGTGTCGAAATGTAACAGGAAATAAAAAACCTCATGGGTAATTGATATGGAATACGTAGGCGATCTGGACGGAAAATCAGAACCAGAGATGAGCCAGGGAACAAAAAAAAAAAAAAAAAAAAAGGAAAAAAAAAAAAAAGAAAAAAAAAAAAAAAAAAAAAAGGAAAGAAAAGAAAAGGAAAAAAAAATAAAAATAATGATATTTAAAATGCCAGCCTCCTGTGAGCCCGTCTGCTTCCTCTCACTTATTTTGCAGCTCTGGCTTTCCACAGCGGACTGCTGCTGCCATCTATTGCCACCAGCACTGCCAGAGGCAGTGAGCTCCCCTCCTGCAACCTGCTCACGGGATCGGGGCCAGGGAGGACGGCAGGCCATCAAAGATTTTGAGTCAATAAAGGAAAAACAGTTTCCAAGGAGAGAAAGCATCACAGCCAAGATTAAAAAATCAAGTGCAGATTTGTCCATTAACGATATAATGCAAAAAAAGTCCGTGTTCTGAGCAGGGAAACCTAAATGGAAAATCTTTTGCTTTCAAAAGGGAAGGGGAAGCCACATCTGGATCCACATTTCTGTCATGTAGTGACCTAAACCCATAGTCAAGGTTCTAAAGGGTAATAGTTTAAGTGACATGGTTGACAGTCTATGTTCAGCTTCATTAGATGATGAAATGACTGTCACAGCAGGAAAGCTCAGGAAGGACAAACAGCCTGGGCGTAAGTCCAAGTCTCCTAATTCAGTCACCCGTGTTACTCCTGTTCTAGGAACAGAGGGCTTCAGCTGGTAATGGAAATCCTATATCTGACCTTAGCTTAAAATTCACACCAACAAAGACTCAGAGAACAGATAAGCCCCGATTACTGCACTTATTTTCTAAATGAAATCTGGAAGGAAAGCATACTCCACTGTGTACTGAAAGACAGACTATGGAAAGAACAGAAAAAAAATTGGCAGGGGACCTGTAGCATGTCTGTTATTATGCAGCAAGAGATATGCTTGATTTCATAACCTCTGAATTTCACATAGTCCATTGCAGGTGGCAGCAAAGATCAGACCCAGACATCCCTGATCCCAGATCATATTTCTTCTCTGTTGGTGTTATATGGCAGTCTTCATTAGCAATACCAATCTACACAGTGGTTGCAGAGATCTGAAAAGTGAAATAAATTAGCCTTTCCCCTTCTCTGTGCAGCTCTTGTGAGACTGTTCTCAGTGTTTAAGTCAACTGAGTTTAGTAGTCTCTAACTTGAATTTATGACATTACCTGAAAGGCAGAGTGGAATAATTTTAAGTTGATTTAGCTAAGCACAGTGATAAAGTCATGTTTTTAATCCTTATACCATTTGTCTTCTGTAGCTATGCTACACCATGTGGGCCCTCTCTATATGGATTAAAATACAAGCCAGTCTGTATGGCTAGCATGCCATACATAATTGCATTATGACTTCATAAGAATGCATTATCTTTATTATACACAAAGAAGTACTAAAAACTAAGTTATAATGGCAAAAGTGCTGTCCCTTAGCAGTGTGATTGAAGCCAAACCACTGTCCACAGTGACACAACATTGAAGTATTCCCAGGAACACACTCTCTCTTCCCTCACCTCCTCTAGGAGCTGACCTACCAAAACATGCCTGACAAGAAAGGCCTTTGGAGACCTGCCTTGGTCTATATTTCAACAGCCAGATTCTCCATTGAGCAAATCTGCAATGAAATAGGAACTAAAACTCTACAGAAGCTTGCTAGGTAAAAGAGAAGACAAAAAACATACCGGAAAGCCCTGGAGTTTGTGGTGGTATTTTTCTTACAAATTCTCCTTCAGGACAGAAGTGTTTCCTTCTAAATCATTTGGCTGAATATTTCCCTCTTGCATGGACACTGTCAAAGGCTGATCAAAGAGTAACAATTAACTTGATTGAATATCTGAGGCCTAGAATAGTTTTCCTGATAGGTTTTTTTTTTCTTCCTAGAGTCTGTGTCTCTTGCTCAGGCTTTGCTTTTCTTTAGATTCCTGATTTAGTGTGTCTCTCCCTCACTTCACAGTGATCAGAAGTTCCCTCCATCCAAAGCTTCTGGAGGACTAAAGGTCATTACAACTCCTTTACTCGGTGTTTTACAGTGTTTCAGGAAGATGTATGGGAAAACTTTGTTTTCCAACAGTTCATGTGAGCAAGGAGAGTTTTGACCTTTGCCAGGCATAAAGCCTAACTCAAAAGAGAAGAGCTCCTAACCCAGTGCTTCATAGATGCTTGTTCCCTCACAGAGCCCACAGAAGTGAGGAGAGAGGGTTGTCTGGCACTGCAGTCTTCTGGCAATTTCTCTCTTGGCCACACTACTGAGCCACAGAGACAATGAAGCCAGACCCAATGCCTGCTTGCAGGATGCAGGATAAATCCAGTAAAAGAACGATCCTGCCCCAAAAGCTGTGCAAAGTAAATTGTAAAGATGGGCAAAGTGTTACCATCCCCATTTACAGGTAAGAAAGGAACACAACTTTGGTCTCTGCCTTTCCTTAATGACACTTTTACTCTATGACAAAAACTACATGTGCACCTCCAGGAGATGAATACAGATGCTCAATAATGAACTAAAATATTATGTGGCAATGAGCCAATAATCAAAGATTCATTATCTAGCCAATTAAACTTGCCCATAGAATTAGGTAGCTACCTTAAATTATCGCAATCATAATGATAAGTATTCACTGTTTATATCTGTACAATATGTGTTAATTTGCCTTTTGGAAATTTCACTAAATGTTCTCCATCACCATGGAAGTATCTATGTAGTATTCATTTTCTGCACAGTTTGAGTTTTTGTCTTGGCTTGCACCTGAGAGCTGAAACGAGTCCTCACCACTGCACAAGGACAAAAAAAAACCAAACAAACAAACAAAAAACCACAAAACCAAAACCAACAAACAAACAAACAAAAACAAAAAAAAAAAAAAAAAACAACCACCAAAAACAAAACCCACCAACAAAAAAGCCATAGCCATAACTTTTTTTTCTCCTTTTAGAATCTGGCATATACAAATGCATGAAAAACATGATTTGTGCTTACATTATGTACGCTGTTGCCCCGTGCACATCCACTAGACCATCATAGCTTTCCTAAAAAATGAAATAAATCAAGGGCCATCCAACACTAAACCTTAAGATCAAATCAGCAGAGAGGGCATCTTGCAGGTGTTTTTGGAACCATGCATCACAGGAAAAATTAGGGGAATCAAAACACCTTGGTTTTCCTCTTCATGTCATGGTGAAAAAAACATGGACTATAATCAAAGTGTTCAGGGCATCAACAGAGTTGTATTTGTCAGAAGGGACTTTTTTCTGATATTTTATTTATCAGTTTATGTTGTTTTGTCACTGCATTTACATAAAACTGGATGCATTTATAAAAGAATATGTGGAAAAGAAGTTGTTTAATGGGGATACCACAGATCTACTTCTGCCTCTCCACTCATATCCAGTTTTGAGATTTTCAAAGCCATTTCTAATATGATTTGGTTTCAGGAATAATGAATTTATGAATTCATAAATTCAATAAAGGTCACACTCTTACGAGTTACTAGTGGTTTGATTTTAAGGTGCACTTTGCTGCCCTGTTCCAACCACCTACAATGTTTCACAATCATGCCTTTCTTAAAAACAGGGGTATTCCCAACATATTAATCCTTACTTTGTAATATTATTTCTGTTGCTCTTCTACTACATGATGGGCTCTTCATCATATCTCATGCTACTGATGTGTTCAGTGAAGCTCCTGCTGTGTTTCTCTCCAGACAGGGATGCAATTCATTGATAATTACAAGAATCCTTTTCCCACGTTCTATAAATCAACATTTCTGCCTTTCAGACAGTCAATAAAGACTGCCAAAACTTTGAATGCTGAAAATGAAAGGTGCACAGCATATTCAAACAAAGGTCAAAAATAGGCATAAAAACAAAATAGTTCACTTCCATCCAATAAACTTTGCAGCTTCCTCAGAGATGCAGATGTCCATTAGCCCTGCATGATGAATTAATTCACTGCAGAAGTGATGGGGCAATAACCTATTTTCTTCTCAGCACCTCTCTGAACTTCATTTTGTTCTAGGTCACATTTATGAAGGTTATGACCCCATGCAGCAGACATTGGGAAGTTGTTTTATTTGATCAATACTTCAGACAATAAAAATTCTGATGAGAACATACTACCCTAACACACTTGTACAATTTAACTTGCATTTGATGTAGCCATTCTCAAATGGGACAGCTCATGACAGCTGAGGATCAAATCCAGACATCTTTCTCATAAACAAAACAGCCATTGTAGTGAAAATAAGGTCTGAGTAAAGCTCAGCTCCTTCTTTGTGCAGCCAGCTATCTCTGAAACTCTCAAAAAAGTTGATAATAAGCTTTAAGATTTATCTTACCATCAATTCTTCAAATGTAGCATTTAATTGTCTATACTACACTAACATATATTGATGGGAGAAACTCTAATTTCTATCCAAGTGTTGTGTTACAGCTTCGTAGCTGGAGGTGATATTCAGGAAGCTGAGTGGCTGAAAAATCCTAGTTTTATTACAAAACTTTTCAAAATATTTTCCTTTTCCTTGGAGCATGCTCTCCCTCAGATCTTTCTGCTGGCTATGGGGAAAAAAGCCACCTTGTGCATGAAGTACTTTAAGTCAGCTTGTAGCATGGTAACTTCTAGCATAGAAAATGCCTGTTGAATGTACTATTCACAATCATTAATCTCAGCCTGAGTCTGTGCACTGAAAAATGGGCAGAGAGAAAAGGCAGATGGTCTGGTAGCACCAAATCCCTGACCTTTTCTCATTTTCTTAGATAAAAGAAGCAGTCTGAGTGGTGAAGCCCAATTCAACCTCATTGGCTTCAGCAGACGTTGGGTGGTGGGGATGAACTTGGTGTTTCTAAGAACATGCACGACAGACACCTTTCTGAGTACATTGAGCACTATTATTTCAGGGTGGCATCAAGCAGTGCTAACTCAACTACTTTCATTTAAAATTCTTTTCCTTCCTGTACATAATTTATTATGTACTTCCTGTACATAATTTCCTTTACTGTACACAATATAAATCTGATATTTTTAATATTTTTCCTCTTCCATGATACAGCTTCTAATCAGGCAACTGCAATTTAGGTGTAAAAAGTCAGCTACACATAACTAAAATATCAGTATTTATCACAATGAAGGATATGGCTTTACAGCATGATCTCTACAGGGCACAGAAACATATCTAAGAGGTACAGGTGAGAAACCTCACCTAAATACCTTATTACAGAATGCAAATAGGATGGATTTCTTAAGCTGCCTGACAGAGAAACAGGAAAATTGTCAAAATCTTAACCAGCTACTTAAAAGTTCTGGTTTTGCCACTGACTGTCACCAGCTGTTCCAAAGGAAGTTTGCACACACCAGACATTTGCCTCAAGCCTAAAGGATCCTGGTGAAAAGCTGAAATGTAAAATTGTCTCAGGCTCTGAGAAAGCTTGCAGAGCATGTCACAGCAGGACAGTAACAGGACATGCAGCACTGAGTACACCTCAGCCTTCATTTCAAACTGTGGTTGCTTGGTTTAGACCTTGAGAAAAATGTTTGAGGAATCTCCAACAAAAAAATAAATCAGTGAAACTGGTGGTACTTAAGAAAACTTCTAATAACTTTTTTCTAAAGTGAATGTTCTATTCTCATATATTGAGAAGCTATTGCCTTCAGTGATAACCTGCCATGGTCATTTTCACAGTGTAATCACTGGTGTTAAAAAAAAAAAATCTCTGAATTTCTCAATATATTTCCCTATTAGATAAATTTTTGTATAGAAACATTAGGAAAATTGATATTTAGGACAAGAAGAAATATGTGCATTAGAGCACTAAAGAGGAATGCTTTTGCTGGATATGTGTTTTTCCCAGAGACATTGTTCAACACTCTTGTATTCTACAAAAGACACATACAGATCCCTACACCAGCTCTTCACTGGCTCATCCCTTATTTCACACTCGACCAATTTTCATCTCTTTCAGCTGCTGCAAATAGGAAGATAGACATTATTTCCTGAATTTATATTTAGGTGGGTCTCATCTTGGTTCTTTCCAGTGAAAAGTAAAGCAATTTAAATTGTGTTGGAGATATATACTCGAGTGCTCTCACCTCAGACATGAAAGCCCAGAAGAGGAATCTTTCTTTTCTTCTTTTTACATGGCTGAAAGTTTATTTGGTTTGAGATCAAAGTTATGATTTGTTTTTTGCTAGTGATTCATAGCCAACTGCAGTCCCTGTCAATCCAGTTGGCATTTGCTCTTCCTCATCTCATCACCACAATAAGCATTCTGCAAAGGAGCTTGTACTTCCAACTGATCTCTGTGAGGCAGCAAGTGTTCAGCTCCTTCTGCTGTAGCTGTGTTTGGGCTACAGCAAAAAGAGAAGCAACAGCTCTACATTAATCAGCACCTATGACTTAAAGAAACTAACAACAGCTAAATGAGACAGAAATTTGCTGCTTTATAGTCACTTTCATTATTATTATATTGAAACTTAATCTACAGTGTTTTGTTCTTTAATGCTGAAAATTACATAAGAAATCTGCTTTTCTGCAATTCAAGGGACAGTAAGGCTTACATAAAAATGGATAGGCAAATTGTAGCAGGTAAAAAAAGGCCTGGCAGACAATCAAAATGCATTTAAACTAATAATTTATAGCATTAAAATTTGTAACCTAACTGAAGCTTAGTTTCTTAATGCATACACGGACGTGCCTGTGCACTTGCACAGGTATATAATGTGCACATAGACATGCAGAGACACAAAGTTGCAACTAATTTTCCAAACTGTGAGACAAATGCATGGACAGAATCACCTCAGTGTCTTAACAAAGAGGACCACTTTTGATCTCATGTAAATTCACTCAAGTCAGGGGAATTACACCGGAGAGAGGCTTGACCCAGAATGTCAACAATTTTGAGAAAGTACGGATTTATTTATTATGCAATTATTCACACAGAGGGATTTGCTTTCTCTTTCAAGAGGATGTGTCATGCAGTTTGATGTCTGCTGCTTCTTTTTCAGAAACTGCTTTCTCAGTTCAGGCAAAGGCAGAACAAGCAGCGTCAGAGACTTACATATTTCATTTGCCTGTGTTCACAGTAGGAATATAAAGTTTGCAAGCCAGCTCTGCCAAGACACATTGCATGTCCTAGGACAGTGGAGAAGACGGAATTCCTCCTGCCTGGGTAAAGAAAGACTGAGGTGAATTGTGATGCATCTTCCCTGCACCTGTTTCCCGCTCTTTTGTTAGGTCTCATCCCTCCCTTTTCCCTCCCTTGACAATATTTCAGTTTGTTTGGCTACCAGCAGCACATCTTCCCTCTAATTCATATCTAAAGCTCAGTAAAATAGGATCAAGGAATCCTTTCTGGCACCAAGGCAAATAGTCCAGGCTGACTGGTGTGCCTTTGACTTAGAACTGCCTTCCCTCAAAACATATTGGCCACACACATGCTCTATAGTACCTCCCCCAGATCCCCCTTTCAGCTATATGTGATTTCTCTATGGTCCTACAACTGAATTAGAATTGGTTTGTGCACTCCTTCCAGTTAAGAACCAAAGACCAAACAGACATTTACATTTACATGATTGGGTAGCAGAAATGCTTTAGTTTCTTCTTTGGCCCTCATTTATTTAACACCATGAACATACTGATTTTGACTGTTTTACATTCCTACAATCTCAAGTAGCTTTCTGGAACAGATTCACTAGATGTCCCTGTACCTTCTTGTGCCCCAGCTGGCAGCACACCTGCCTGTAGCCAGTAGTTACTGCAACTCTACAACTGGATTTCCTTTGCTCAAATATAGAATTAATTCTGAGGAAAATTATTATCAGTGACTCTCTTTCTTCTTTCAAACACAGTGATCAAGTTTATCACCTTGTTTATACACCTAAGTCCAAGCCTGCCCCACTTAATCCTAGACATTCAACCAAATTTGCAAATCACCCTCAGCTGCCCCTGTGTTTAAAGGAAAGAGGTGGGGAGATTGCTTTAAGCAAAGTCATCTCAGCACTGCATTATTTATCGTAGATGTCTGCCTTTTTCTTCTAACAATATGGATGCCCAAAACAATCTTGTTTGAGCATAATACCTGATTAATAAAACTCAAACAAAAGGCAGCCCCTAGTAGAAATAAAAAGACTTTCACCATGTCTCCCAATGCGGGTAGTTATTCAGTGATTCTGGATCTCTCCATCAGCAAATTCTTTCTCCAGGACCAAAATCCAAAGCCCGTATAAAGTTCCAAATCAAACTCTTCCTACATCTCTTGGCAGCCAGTTTCTGTAGGAACAGCTTCAAGATCCCTGTCATCACTCAACATACTTATTACTCAACTTACATATCAGACATTTAGAGCTAAACATTAGTGCCAAAATCTCAAGAAGCTGGTAACAAATATGACTTCTGAGATCAAACTCTCAGTGGGACCAAAACCCCCATAAGAACTCTGTATCTTGGTAGATACCATCTCTTGTTTGCTGTCTTTCAAAAAATGGAGTTATTTAACAACAAGCAAAATGCAGGATATATATGCAGGCTTACAGACACATCCACAATAGAGTCACTATTGGGACTGTTAATGTGCCTCTCGTGCACAGTGACTAAGCAAAGTGCATGCTCTTTAGACTATGGTTATTTCCAGTATAAAGAGCAGGTATGAGCATTCCCCAAAAATGCAATGATGAAGACAGTAACAAGTCCTGAGGGTAACATTGCTGAGTTCCTTATCAGGACTCAAGAAAACAGCACAAGAAAGTCCCTAGGGAATTCTAATACAATCTTCACCAAAAAAAAACTTATGTTGGTTTGGAGTTTCATCAGTATCTTAGAAATTACATATAAATTTACAAACTACTAAATCCATAATTAGTGTGTTACAAAACTATTTCTTCCCCTTGTAAGCCGAGAAACAAGTGATGATTTACAAACTGCACAATAAATATATCATCATATGTAGGGCTACTTCTGATTGTGCCTGCCCATGTGCCAAAAAAAAGGCTTTTATCTTTACCTGATAAAAATCTTAAATAGTAGCAACGCTTCATCCTCAAGCTCAGGGACGGTATGGTGCCAATGACAAGATGAGGTTAGAGAGAAATTGCTTACAGAAGCATTGTGATGAACAGATTTATTCTCCAGTAGTGCCCCTGGAAT
>WAAE01026726.1:1605-39260 GCA_013400495.1 Nicator chloris | reverse complement strand
GTAGTTTTAGAAAGTAGAATTAATCCCACACAATCATCAACCAGAAAAGGCCTGTGTTTTAGAAAATAAAACTTGTGTAGAGAGCCATTCTAAGAAGTTATTTCTTTTAGGTTACCAAAGGAGAAAATAAAAATAGAACCATCACATTCAGTTCTAACATCACTTAACGGTTTTGCCCTCTTTACATTAAATCTCTCACTGCTTGCAGATTATTATGCACATGTTATCAGGCTGGTACAGTAACTGTCTTTTCCTCTATAAAACCTTTCCTATTATAATGACTCCAATCCAGAACAGCTGGTTAACATTGTGAGGTGTTTAAATCACACTCCACATAGGAGTTATGCCAAGGAACCTCCAAAACGTCACCTTCCAGATGAAGCAGAAATATCCCACACAAAAGAAAATCTACCATTGTGCCCAGGTCTATAAGTGCCCAAGAACCTTTAAAAGCTTTCCTAGTTTGTCCTCTCATTCTGTCCCACACAGATGTCTGGCCAAGAGAAGACACTGACTTTGAGTATTCTGTATAAGTGATTCCCAGCACCTGCCAGAAGCACAGGTCAGCTGAGCAATAATCCACAGTACTTTTTCCCAAGAACACTTAAAACCAGTAAAATTCAGAAATGACTAAAGTTGCCAATACCATCCTTTAAAGACTATGATACAAGATGAAAGCCAAGGTGTTTAAGCAGCTACAAAATACACTTTCTCTGTCCAAAAACAGAACAAACCTGAATGATTAAAAAGAATTTCAGCTTTGGTTTATTTCACAAGGAATAACTTGACAGCAACTTTATGGGACTCTCCCTAGTGCTGCCTCAGCCTCATTAACCCCTTCACCCCGGAGGTAAGACCCTATGTTTTTTCCTCCCCATTTTTCTTTTCCCACTGTTCTGCCTCCCGTTGTACAACCACAAATCTTTATATAGGCAGTGCCAGCCCCTGCTCTGATGTAATTCCTACAGGCACCTTGGAGAAGTCATTTCCAACCTGTCTTGCACAGAGGAAATTCTACCCCCTTCTGTATTGACATATAAACTGAATACTAGATTCTTTCCCAGATACTGAAGATTTAGTCAGCAACATGTATAGTTTGGATAGTTATCCTCATTTCTGTCATGCTCTCCTGTTTTCCTACCTCTGCCATCCACACCCATCCAGCTTCTCACTTTTTCTCTCCTTAAAGCTCTTTATTCTTCATTGTCTAACACGACAGAAGACAACCCTGGGCAACAAATTTTACACCTACTCTGTGTACAACCCTTTTCACCCAAAGCTAAGTTTTTCTGACAGCAGAATCCAGAGACCAGAATCCAATCCCATTAATCTTGCTTGGGTTCTATCCACTAAAAGAGAAGAAGTCTTGTGGTTCATTTACACCTTCAGCTACACTTTATATCCTTACAAAATTACAGGGAAATGACTGCTGTTCAAATTTAAGCCATGATTCCATGTCAACAAAATTAGGAAAAATAACCTTTTAAAATACCTACAGGCCAACTGAAAGTATTTTGTGGGGAAATCAGTCAGTGCAAATGAGACATCCTGGGGAAATCAAAAAGACAGCACGAACACATTATCAAGGCCCTCTTGAGAAACTGGAGCTCAACTAGTTAACAACACAGCAGGCTTAGGTTTCCAGAAAAGAAACCATCTTCCAAGTATGTCGATCCTTGTAGCCAGAGTCCAAGCAACAGACACTTATACATCCAATTTCCAAGCACAAACAGTGCCTAGAAAGCACTCCCTGCTTGCCAGGGTATTTCCTGTGAGCTCCCCTGCTGCCAATGCATACGAACCACATTTCATCTCACATGATTTGGATAGTGTGGTTACTTCTAGTCACTCTGAGCAGAAATAAAGCAGTTGAAGGAAGCAATACTCCCCTTACTTGTTTGCAGCTACTTATACCATCCCCATCCTTGTGCTGATCTGGGCAACTGGTACATGTTCAGATAAAAACTGGTTTTATCTGACATTATTTGCTGATATATTTTCTTCTTTCATGACAATGCAGACAAACTGTGGGACAAGGCTACCATTTTATTTAGCACTGTAAGCCACTCCTTGATGACATCACACCAAATAAACTACTTAACATCTCCCTCTTCGAATGTATTTGTAAGGAAGTATTCATGATCTTCTGAGAGGTGCCTCTATTGCAGTGAGTACACACACAACAACGCTTTTGTGATAAGCACACAACCAAAATCTTGTGACCCTCATGAACACACTTCTCATGTTTTGTGCAGAAGTTGTTCCTGAAGTTGTCTAAAAATTCAGAGCCTCTTCTCCTCTTGCAGATCAAAACAAACGTTTCCTTGAATGAAGGCTTCCTACACATTTTCAAGGCCTCATTTATCTAGTAGTTTTGCCTCATTTTTTAAAGTTGTCATATGTAAGGAAAATATAAAGCTATTCCTAATACATAGCTACATAGCTGTGAAATCTAGGATTTCAGCACTTACAAAATAAATTATCATGACTATAACAAATATATTTGTTATTTCATATCTTGCTTTCAGCTTCAATACTTACTAGCTTTTTTCCCTTAGAATAGTTGTCCTTTGATTACATTCAAGCCTTGGAAACATTTGGATGCCCCAGAGACAGAGGAAATCCTAACGTGGATGTTTGGCAGAGGAGTGGCAGCTGGAAAGGGTAAGTACAAAGCAGAGCTGTGTCATCACTTCCCAGACATTCATGAAGGCTGGAGGGATGCTGAGATGGTACTGACACTGCAATTTAACCACTTCCAAACTCCTGGTGTCCTTATTGTTCCAGCAGAGTAGCATCCAATAGCATTCAGGGCCCAATTTCTATTATTACTGAGCCTCTTCCCTTCACATCTCCATTTTATCATCACACCATTATCCTAGAGCAAGCTTCAAGTCCAAACTATCACATTGTTAAATTTGCATATGAACTAAGTTACAAACATTTTCATAAAATCCAAACTAGTTCAGAAACTGGTAGTATTATAAACCCCAAAAGATTTTAGACAGCAACTGGCTGTAGTCACTCTGCAGATTTCCTACAGACATTTGGCTGCTAAACAAGGCAACATTTAAAAGAAAACTGAACCAAAAGCTCCACAGTTTATCACCAGTATTACTCTAGGAAAAAGAAAAAAGGTATGACAATAAAAGAGAAATGTAAATCTGGATATATTCCCACTAGATTTGATTGCTACATACTTTTTAAAGACTTAAAAAACCTACCCTATAAAGTTTGAAAGTTGGTCATCTGTCTCCCATTTGTGCTGACTGCTAAAAATTCATAATGAGGAAAAGGATGGGGGAGGAAGAAATGCATCACAAATCCAGAAAACTGCTGCTCATAGTTCAGATGGAAATTCTACACCTGGACAGCATTGACTAAGTTCTCTATAGACCTGAAACAGAACTTTAGTCAAAGCAAGTATTAGTTGTGAAACCCATTTTTCAATAAAATGTCTAATAAGTCAATTAATGAGGCATTTAGACACTGATTGTCTAAAAATCTCAACACAAACACAAGAAATTCCAAACAATATTTTTCCAGAACTCTTCAGACTGAAAAGTTTCCATTGCATAGGTAGGTGAAACTTCTTTAAACATACACAACCTGTAATAAAACATTTTACTATTCACAAAATGTGACTAATACAACAGACGTGTGTTTTGGCTCTACCTCTGTCTCAGAAAGCAGCTGCTTTGTCTCTGGGCTGAAGCATTTCACAAAATGGATAACACATGCCTTATTAGAGACCTCCAGTTTGCACAATTAATATTTCATTTACACAAAAAGCCTTAGCAAATATAAAGAGCAAATCACCACAGAGCAGAAAGCTGCCATTTTAACAAGGAACACCAAAAGTAGGATGAGCTACACAGGCTTAGCATTTGCAAATGTTATGCAAAGTACAACCCCCTGCTCCAGGATATTACCTCTCACCCTGGGAGAGAATGCTGGCAAAGCGTTTTTACCCCATGGAAAGCACTCTTCAGACTGTCAAACTTTGAGAGAGTACTCATTTCAACAATTTGGATGTAATGCATAACTTGAACCTAAAGTACATTGACAAAAGAGTAACTACAGATAAGGATATCTGCTTTTTCAGTGAAGAGCTTGGAATCTGCTAAAAAGGTAAGTAGACTTTTTTCCTAAAAGTAGATTAACTTAGAGCTTTACTACAGTAAAGAGGAGAAAAATGCTGTGCAAAGATTTATTTTTTTAAATATTGCGTGCTTATTTGTAATGTTTCAAAGATCATGTTTGCAACCTCTTTCCCTTTCCTGCCTGAAAAGTGCCCAACCTGTATAATATTCTGAAGGTATTAACTTCTCTTCTTTCATCTCAAATATAAAGTAAAAGATGAGAGGCTATTGTTATAGAACATTTAGGTTTGAAAATCCTTATTTTGACAATAAAGGAAAATGCATTTGCACCTCACATATTTTAATTAGTTCATCTACATATATGCCAGATATTTAATATTAACAAAATCATCTTGCTTTTAACAAAAATAACAAACCGGGAAACAAGCAAATACAATTAAGAGAATATTTTCCTTATTAGTTGGAAAAAGTTTATTGTTTCCCAGATCCTTCACATGCTAAGAACAGGTTTTAGAAACTGAGAGTCTAATTAAAGGATAGCAAGAGTTAAAAGTTGTTCCATATTCCTTATGTGTTAGAAATCACTGCCAACAAGTCCTCTAGGCTTTAAATATTGTTTTGACGGATTGCATTTTCATTTCCAGTCCCTAAGAAAGTGTTCTCCAGAGTCCAGGCACGAGCAGATCTTCACCAGCTCACTGAAAGCCACATACATTGTTCTAGGCAAGAATGCAGACTTTGCAGGCTACTTTTTTTTTGTTTGTGTTTGTACCTTTGGTAAATCCAGCACCACCTCTACAGCAAGAATCACTCCAGTTTTATGAATATGATACAGATGTTTCCATGGGAAGCCTGAAACAAGATTATGAAATGCAATCCAAGGATATAAGAAAGGTATTTTATTTATATTTTCCTTTTAATATTTTTAACTAAAATAAGCATTATGTGAAAAAGGTGTGATGTGCATGCATGTGAGTTTTATGGAAAAGTCCTAAAATAACAGGGACACACACAATGGGTTCAGACATAGGGAAAGCCACTCAAACTAAAACCACAAAAATATTACCCTTGCTACAGTCTGAGTAAGCCACAGAAGGCAGGCTTGTACACATAAGGCTAAAGCATCATTTTAACTCTGCTCTTCTTATGTGCCTGAAATCATAAGAGTTTCAAGAACAGGATCTATTAACTACTAGCTCAACAGTTTGAACTATGTTGTATTAACTCAGTGAGTGTGCTTAAAAACAAGGAAGGTGATTTTATTTTTTTTTCTTACTATCAAAGTAAATAATTGGAACCTCCCTTTTTATTGAACATAACCTGCCAGTATAAACCACAGTTCCTCTTTTGACTTGCCAAGTGATCAAGTTTCTTGCCTCAGTTTTTCAGGAGTGGGTGGTTTGGGTTTTTTACAGCTCAAGAGTTCAGCAGTCCCAACCTTCTATAGAATGTCCAGTGCTGGAGGAGTCACTTGCACATTAACACTTTGAGGGTCTTAATTAAGAGAATATCCCCTACATCATCAGATGCACTCACCAGCATGTCCAAACAGAACATTTTTGTTGGGTGCTCCACATTCCTGCCTCTGAATTTCAATACAAAGCAGAAGACAAAAAAGCCAGGAGAGAATTAAGTGAAGTGCCACAAACACTGCTGCCAGGGACAGTTCCAAACCTCACACCCCCATTCAGACCTAACCAGTACACACCAATAGACAAGGAGATACAACACTGATCAGGGAGAAAATCCAGCAGCAACTGTCCCAAGAGTAGTTTCCAAGGAAAATACCACAGATCCAAACCAAGTGGTAACAGCCCAGGATGAAAAGCTCAAGAATGTTTTCATTAATATTAACTGTACTTGTTACAATAACTTAGTCTGATAAGCAAGAAAAATAAAACAGCAAAAGACAGTAAGTAAAAAATTGCAGTCCAAATATACAAAAATCACTTTTGTATACCTTTTTAATATTTCCCAAGTCTACTGAAATTACATCTTTCCACTGTTGACTAAAACAATCAGCTACATACTTACAGCAAAAAAATGCCCAAGGTATTTTTAAATGTGACATCTGCCACAGTGATGAAATAATGTTTTCATAAACCCATGAAAAAGGGACTATATAAATGACTCTTAAATAATTGGTGACTATCCACTCAGAAGTAAGTTTTTAAAAAATACTAAACCTGTTAACTTTAACCAGCTAGGCACAGCATCAGATGACACTCATTAATAAATTGCTTGCAGAAGATTGCTGCTGCTTCAGTAAAGGAACAAGGAGTACACCTACATGGAAATGGTGCCAACAGATGTGCTGCAGACAAATCAAAGTCCTCCTGGCAGTACTATAAGCTGGAGGACTTCCAAAGGCCAACAGTTCTGCTTAGGATAATTCTAGGAATGTAGTTGGTCATTATTTCCATCAGGTCAGTTCTCCATTGACATGTTTTCATTGCAAAATAATAAATGAGTTCCTTATGTGCAACAACTACATTGACACAAGTGTCAGTGTTCCCCGTTTAAATCATGGGGTGCACAAACAGATCTTCTATTCCTTTATTGCACCCATTTTACTCCCCGAATAGTCCAAGTGTTAACTGGAACTGAAATGAGTGCCAAATGTTTCCTCAAGCATGCCCAGTCAGAAATCTATCTTGCATAGAAATTTAACCCCTTACAGTGTGCTTGAACACACAGTTAGAAAAACAACTTTTATTAAAAACATCAGAAATTTATTTCTGTGATTATTTGAAACCACAGCCACACCAGTCTTGAATACAATTTGAGCAATTTAAAACACAAAATCTTAATTTCCACAAGAGAACAGAACCACTGAATTAGATGCTGCCTCACATCTGGACTAAGTCATTTCATTGACTATAAACTACCAGAGCTTTGTGCTATAAGATGAATAAATTATTTCGCAGGAATTTGAAGATGGTTGGAGTATTTAGATATGAAGTGTTAATGTGTCTGTGCAGTAAAGTGCAAGAGGCAGGTGGAATTTAAGTATGTGAGTAGGACAATATTCCTTCAGTGCATTCCTTACATATGCAAGTAATGAACTTGTGGTTATTATCCAAACAATCTTCTGCACTGATACTCCATAGTTAGGAATTTTTATGGCTGATCAGCAAATAATTTTTAATTTTAGGAATTCAGTGGTATTCTGCAAATTACCAGTTTTAACTTTTGTGACATTTCCCACTGGCAGAGATTAGGAATACATTGCATTCTGCTAAGAAGTCCCATCAGAGACTACTTTGACAGCTCAAGTAGGAGACTCTGCTAGAAATGTTCACCTGGGACAGATAAGCTGTGCCAGCAGATGTTATTAAATGTCCCTCAGGAGCCAAGCCAGCTGCAGCCATACCAGTCCACTTGCTCCATGAGCAGTCCATGCACTCAGAAGCCTCTATTGGCACAGATAGCTCAAGGCTCATGTCTTCATGTGCCTAATCAACCTATCTTTGTGAGCTAACTCCTGCAGAAAGCTTCTGTGAGATTTGCTGTTTGCTGGATGTGTAGCTGGTGAGCTGACACCCCCAGCTTCCCTCCACCCAGCACAGCCAAACTGCTGCCAGAATCCTACTGAGAACCTAAAACCTCCTAACTGAGAACCTAAAACTTCACTTGGGCAAACCAAGCTAGCCCAAACCAGAGCCAGGGCCTGGAGAGGCAGATGCAGGGAAGAGCCAAGGGACAGATGATTCATAGGCTAAAAAGGGGTCAAAAATGACAAAGGCCAGCCAAGATATTTGTTTCTCAGGCTTTGTGTCAAGCCTGAGGGGTTTGTTTTGCAGAATAAAAAAACTCCCACAGTAAAGTATACGCAAGCAACTAAATATCAAATGCAACTCAGTATCAGAAGGAGCTTGAAAGCTCTTACCTGCAGGCTGCACTTGCAGATGAACCACCTGTGTGCCTGAAGGAGGGGACAGTGAGGGGATTAAGAAAACTGAAAAGGGTTCATTTGTCAGCATTCCCAGTGTGCAAGCAGCTCTCCAACAGAGCACTTTGCTCCTGCCAGGGCCTGATCCTTAAGCACATTTAAAGCAAAACATCTTCCACATCTCACAGTGTTCTTTCCTGCATGTGTTTCCAATAGCCACACACACCAAAAAACATATTGGCTAGTTCTGTCCTACAAATATTCCGCACAAAAAACCCCAAACCCAAACGAACGATGGAAGCCAAAAACAACTATCACGGTCAAACTGAAATGCCCTTAACTTTAATGCATGCAAATCACAGTATAAGCCACTGTATCTATACTGTAAATACAGGAATAATAGGTAATTTTCTAAAATTCCTCCAGAATCCAATGAAAACCTGACTACTGTTCCCTGCATCACAGGAGGCCCTGTCTGTAAGCAGCCCACACCTTAAAACAGACTTACATGAAGATCATGGAAACAAATTACTCAATTTCAGCCAATACCTGGAAGAAATATGTTTATAAACTAAGTTGTCCTGCAATTGAAAAGATGCAATGACTATCTCCAGGAGGAATTCTGAATAGCTTTAAATGCAAGGACACATCAGTTATTTTACTGAGATTATTTGGGTAAAACAACAACAAAATACAACTTATGGTCACAAGAATCCTATTGAATTTTGCATTATATGCAAAATCTTGATCTTCAATAATGTACTGTTTGTAAAAACCCACCACTTACATATTCCTTCCCACCATACAGACTATATTTTCTATTTTTATTTTGTGTCTACTGTCCTTTCCTGAAGAACTTGAGTTTTCTAAAGAGCACTGGCAGCACCTTCCCTTCTTGCCTTTCAAAGTGAATAGTTCATGTGTAAAAGTAACAATACATCACATTAGTCATCCAACCTATAAGAGCATTCTAAAAATTAAGTGCTACAAGGAGGTATATTGTAGGAAGCTCACTTAAAAAGATGTATTTTCAGATCCTTGTCATGCTTTGTGGCTTTTTGTCCGCAGTTTGTTTTAAAATAACAATTGTTCTCTCACAAAGGATGGAACAAACGTTTCTCTTGACACTTCCCTAATGCTGCAAAGTGATGACAGCCAACTCGATGTCCCACCAACAAAGGACACAAGTAAGTTAACTGATATGATTACTGTGATGCCCAAGATACCCAAAAGAATATATTTTAATATACAAATGTAATGCGCAAAGGATGACAAAGGCTTTAAATTAACAGAATTCATCTTTTCATTAATGAATATATTTCCTATGCCCTGTGGAAAACCTCCTAACTTCTGATGGAGCAGGCTGAAAAATTTAAAGGATCCTCAGGTAAACTCTGAATACACAAAGTACACCTTGTAAGTATCTCCACAGACTTGCCCAGTCATAGTTGCCATCGAGGCGTACCCAAGTTAAGTAAGTTAGACGAGACAACAAAGAAAAACAAAATACATCCCCCAGTAAGTTCCACAGTTTAACCAAGTGATGATGAAATATGACATGCTTAAATTAATTCAGCAGATTTATTTGAACAATTGGCTATTCTCAAAGTTTACATCTGATGATCAGGGAGGTCAATGTTTAAAATACATCAGGAACGTTCTTCACTTGCCAAAGCTTCCTACAGGCTCTGGGTACATTGTCCAGATTTCGCCTAACAAGCCCCAATGCTCTCTACACATGAAAAGGACAAAGTTTCTCTGCCAAGCAGAAGAGTGGGAAAAAGAGACACTTATTTTGTGTGCCTGTGATCTAAACTTCCAAAAATAACTGATGATCAGCAAGACCAGCAGACTGTCAATCTCCAAAGTGCTAATTCAAGGTTAATTATTGCCAAACAGCACCTGTCAACAAGCCCCCATCAACAGCTGAGCAAGTCTCCAAGAACATCAGACCTTCTAGACAGACAAGCATAGAAATGATGGCCTTTTTAACAGCGACAACATTGTTTAACATTTTCCATTACCTACACAAACATATGAAAACAAGCCACTAAATTAAAAAAAATACCAAACCACCAAATGCTGCAGAACTCTGCAGCCTAAAAACGATGACATTCACAAAGCTAAACCTCAGAATCTTCGTTCTGTTCTCTGCAGCGCTGCTGTAGGAAAAAGAACTGCTGTTACATGTACTGTGTTGGCTTCCCAGTATAGACCAGCTGCTTTTGTAACTCCTCACTGGTTGTAGAAGGTCCTGTTTTGGTGTGTAGTGACAACTACTCCATGGAATGACCCTGCTGTCTGCACTGCATTCACTCCAGGGTGGAAGTCAACCAAAACTCTCAAAATATAGAAAACACAGCACAAGACACAGCAGTGGTGATGAAACTGGATTCAAAGCCACATTCATTATATGGATTTGAATCTTGCTGGCAGAAAAGATTAGAGCAAAGCAGAAGTTACTGATACTTTACTACCATCCATGAGGAACAGGACAAGCCACAAAGGTCTCAAACTACATTACAAAAAGTTTCTCTCTCTGCTTAAAACAACAGCTGTAAAAATCTCAGTATAAAACTGATAAGAGATAATTCATGGGGCTCTGAGCAACCTAATCTAGTGGAAGGTGTCCTGTCCATGGCAGGGGGTTGCAATGAGCTGATCTTTCATGTCCCTTCCAACCTAAACCATATCTAATATATAAACATAATTGCTGGAGATTTTATCAAGAGGTTTAGACAAAATAGTAGCTAGGAGTAACACAGGATATTGTGCGACCTGCCAGAAATGCTGCAATGCACTTACGGTACCAAATGCATGCACTGCCAGGTGTTTCTCCTTGTGGGTTTGGTTCCAAATGTGATATTTAACATGGTCACAAACTTGCAGTTGTCACATTCACCATGCTCTTAGCCAACTGAAGATTTAAACTGAATTCAGGCTGATTAATAACATTTCACATGCTCAGCTAAGAACAGAGATTATACACAGGGAAATCACGCACAATAAAAAGAACAAAAAACCCCCAACAGTTGAGAACATTAAGTCTTCTCAGAACTTGATGCAAATAGAATCTTTTAAAAACCTAACAATGGGAAATCTTAAGACTAGAGAAAACTCTATTTTGAGTAACCACGCTTAGAGCTGAGTAAGTTGTAACTGTGTGCTCAACCCCCTGCTGGCAGACCTGCCCACGTGTTTGCTGTGCGTGTGCCTGAGCGGCTCCGTGTACTGCGAGGAGATCGACATCGAGGCCGTGCCCCCCCTGCCCAAGGAAACCGCTTACCTTTATGCTCGCTTCAACAAGATCAAAAGGATTGCAGCCTCAGACTTCGCTGACATTAGTAAGTGACACCCCAATTTCCGTTTCTGTTTTAGAATACGAAATGGAAAGGCAAAATGGAAACGCATTTTGGACCCTCTAAATATCTCAATACTGCCAAATAATCAGGCAAAGAGCAGATTGCTAAAATTCAGCTCTGCATCCCAGTCAGTCTTAAATGACCAAGTATTATTTTTCTTTCAAATGCTCCAGGGACAGCTCTGCCAGCTCACTACACAGCATGACAAATACTGTGAATATCTGAAAAGTTACCCCTAAGACAAAAAGAAGGATTTCTCTTTTTAATTTTTTCAATTTAAGACCAGGAAAAAATATAGATGTCAATTTTACCCATATTTTAATATTATTTACATTTGTAGATCACAATTTAGATGCTGCAGCCAACAGTATAACATTTAGCATATACAGCCATACACATTTCACATGCCATGTAATTATAAAATCAATACTTAGATTTTCATTTCTTTTGTGTAAAGCTACCTTGAGAAGAATTGATTTTAGTGGAAATAGGATTGAAGAAATAGAAGATGGAGCCTTTTCAAAGCTTCTGCTGCTGGAAGAACTTTCTCTTGCTGAAAATCGACTTGTAAAACTTCCTGTTCTACCTCCCAAACTAACAACATTTAATGCAAACCAAAACAGAATCAAGAGCAGAGGTATCAAAGCAAATGCTTTCAAGGTAAGGAAAAACCCAATAATTTAGGTAAGCAAACCAAGCAAAATTAGTAACCAGACTATTCAGTCTGCCACCAAATTATTTCTCTGTATTTTTTGTAATCTAAGAAACAAACTATGATGAAGTAGCTCCCCAGCTTTTGCTTTGCTTTTAAGGCACTCTGGAATATCAGTCATTTGTGCGCTTACTCTCTCATGTCCTCTATGTAGAAAAGAATTTGCTATAAAATCTCTCACCTGCTTGCTTTCTCTCTGACATGTAAAGAAAAAATATTCAAAAATTGATGGCTCAAGTACAGTTCTGAGGACTACAGAAATACTAATAAACAATATATATAGGGAGAGTACTTTATAGTGGCCTCAACTTTTATAACCAACATGCTGACACTGAAATTTCCCAAATATAGAAGGTCTGTTCTATGAATTTCTTGATATAATAGAATTTAACATTCACAGCAAAAGAATGGCTTTTGTTACATCAGTTTACAGGCTATGTGATCAGAAAAAATTGCTAATGTCTAGTAACAGGCATGAGTTACTTTACCTCAATTAACACCAGCATCATTAACTTCTGTTTCTGTTTAACAGAAGCTCACAAATCTGGCCTACCTCTACTTAGGACACAACGCACTGGAATCTGTTCCCCTGAACTTACCAGAGAGTCTGCGCATTCTTCACCTTCAGGTATTCCCAAAGGATTTCCTTAACACTCTCTTAGGAAACACCTCAGGAGTTACATACTTCAAATCAAACTTGGTCTATTTTAAAACAGTTCCCACTACGGTTTTCCACTGCACCTCTGAATAAAACAATTTACCCTACCAATGTGTATGGCCACAACCATCCCGAAGTTCAGAAGCTGCTAATTCCCATGCAAGGATTTATTATTGCTTTCTGTACATCAGGGATAGGAAATGGCAAAAAGCAGCTATCATCTTTTATCAACAATGCATGTATGTATTTATTTATAAAAACGTTTTGGTTTGCAGTACAACAACATCACCACCATCACGGATGACACGTTCTGCAAGTCCAACAACACGCGCTACGTCCGCATGCAGATGGATGAGATAAGGATGGAGGGCAACCCCATCGTCCTGGCCAAGCACGTCAATGCCTTCTCCTGCCTGAGGATGCTGCCCGTGGGAACGTACTACTAGCACTGCTCATGGCACTCCACATGCCAGACCCAGGCATGGTAACAAGGATCACGTCTTCCTCTGTTTACAAGATGATATCCTCTCCCTTACTAATGCTCTTTCCCCTGCATACCCAGGACCTTCTGCTGTGTTGCACCGTTCTCCTCTGAAATGACTGTTTCAACCCAGTCACTTTAGTCGTTACGGTGTCCCTCATGCTTTCAGAACCTTTCTGTTAATGAAAGTGTAAAAATATATATATATGCACACACATCAACTCAACTTTTATTTAACCACATACTCTTCAGGTAAAATCACACAAAACTGCTTGTTCTCATTCTCTACCAGTGCTCAGAACAATCACCACATTTCACTTTCAGATAAATGCAAGATTTTCTTTGAGCAAGCTAAAGAGGAAAAATACCTCTGAATTCCAATCCCACTCTTTCAATCTGGAGTGAAATCTTTTCAGTTGACCTTCAAAGGTTTATTGGATGAAGATGCATATGAGAGAAAGTTATGTTTAGAAACAGAACTTCTCAAAGCTTAAATTCATTAAAGTTTCCTTAAAAACTTGATTTGTGGTAAATGCGAATAACTCCCATTTAGGTTTAGTACACCAAGCAACATAGCAACTGGAACCCTTCAAAGATGTTTTAGATTTCCTTCTACTATTTTGCTTTGAAAATAACATATGTTTTATTTTTACACAATGTATTTTTAAGTGAAATATATATGTTTTGCTGAGCTGTTCCTACAAGAGCTGTTTTTGCAACACCAGCTTCCCATTTTAAAATGGTCTACATACAGAATAATGGACTCAAGTATCTTAGTTATTAACTAATGATGTAGTTCATACCTCGGTTCCACAGCTTCTCCTGGCAGGAAATGTGACAATATAGTTAAGAACAAAGCTGAATTCATGAGTTTACCTGTAAATAACTATGATTTCATCTAGATGTCAGAGCAAAGAAAGAGAATTACCCTTCTACAACAATACTTCTGATCATTATGGAAAAATCAAATCAGATTTTTAAATTAAAAAGAAAAGTTGATTCCATCATTGATATGAAATCAGAGGTAACTTCAAGCATTTCACTCAACTACATGAACCTATGCAGCATATTAAGACCACAAATTGATATGTGCAGGCCTTGGCACTTAGTTCATCTAAAACTGGCCATCACTGATAAAGGGCACAACGTTTTCAATTCCACATTTCTGACATCCAGTTTCTCTCCTCAAACACCTACCACAGGTGTAAAACCTCCAGACAAATGAATGCCAAAGATGTGCCAGTCACTATTACCACATCAATTCCGTACTAATTTTGAAGCTAGTATAGATTCCTAATTTGTAGAAATAGTTAAGCATCAAATGCATGATGGTGTATCACTACATCTAGAATACTAATTTTACAAGATAGTTTGTATTAGTTTTATTTATCTTATTTCGCTAAGCCTTGATTAGTTAGCGCTTGTGCTTTGGGGAATTAATGCCCACTTAATTCTGAACACATATTTTTGCCCTGAACCCATTACCCAGCAAAAACAGCAACCCCCAATATTTTCCATTTTAAGTTATTTGGTGTAACAAGAAGGAAATTCCATTGTCTTAATTGAGAACAAAACCAAGTCTGGCAGCAATACTTGGTTTTCATTTTTCCACATAAATCATAAAACTTTGATGTTCCCAGGTTTTCAGCAAAACGTAAAAAACAACCTCAATGCCTGTAAAAATATATTTCAATGTCAAGCCAAATTTCTATATGGAAAAAACTAAACCCATCAATTCTCTCATGTCTCTTGTGATAAATGCCTAAGATGGAAAAAATCACAGTTGTAAGTGTAATAATGTTACATAAGCAGCAGCCTCTGATCTTATTCTCATCACAAACCATTGCTAATAAAAGTCTTTCCAGCATTAACGGGATCAGTAAATAGCACCAAAAATGTATATACACAAATAAACACATGTTTTTGTAATATATACACACACCTAAACATTCTAAGACCTACCCACTACCACACGATTAATTTTACATTAAAATGTTGTATATATTTTTGAAACGTACTACTTATCAATAATGCTAATTAATGCTCTTAACACTTTGTGAGCAAACCAAAGGAGACAAGGAGTACCTTCTGAATGCCTCATGCAGGCACCAAGTTCTCTGATGTGTTTTACTTTCCCCATTCACGACAAGTTAATCAAAAACATGAAGTGAGAAAGGCTGCAGTAGGGAGGATTTCCACCTCCTATTTGTGTGACCAGTACTAATATCAAGCTGAATGTAAACTGTTCTGTTTTTTCCTATCACTCATTTCTGTTCTGTATTTCCAATAAAACTTGAATTTTTGTTCTTGTTTATCAGTTACAGCTTCAACAACCTGCTCTTGCAGCCTTGCCTGTTTCAGTTGTTCAGCCGCACAGCAGACTAAGGTTAGAAGATAATTTGCAGATCTAAATCCATTTTACAGACATATTTATTGTGACAATAGCAAGACCTGCCGTATATAGAATACTTGGGGAACACTCCATTTGCTCCTTCAAAACCTGTTTTGAATTGACCTTGAATTGCCATGAATCTCAAAACATTCAACATTACTTGAGGTACTCATCCACTTCTACATTATCACTTTCTTCTCAAGTACCAAAACAGGAAAGAAAAAATAAACTGCCCTTGGTGTTTTTTACACAACACTCTGAGAGAAGTATCAGAAACTATTTTATTTCTACATAGAGGCCTTGGCAATTTTCTTTCAAAAATAAACAGATTAATAGAAAAGCTATAAACCCAAGGCTCCCCCCCAATAGTTTTCTCTCCAAAACAGGGGAGTCTAGGGAGCAGGTAGGGGGAAAAAAATAAATACAAAGATCAGAGAGTCATTTTTAATGTTGTGTATATATGACTACTAACAGGATAGACTCTTGAGTTAGTTTTATGCATATATTAACAACATATGTCTAATTGCTTTCCCACAAATTACTAAAACCATTAAATTACAAATATACATTCTCCTTGGCAATCTAGTTATTTGAATTGCCAGATTTGATCTTTGAACCCTTTTATTAATTCTCTTACCTGAGAAAGTCTTCTGTTTCAAAATGAAATGATTAGCAATGCTAACAAAAATAAGGCGGCCTAAAATACTCTTCATAAGCACACAGTCAGTCATATTTGGTAAATTTTCTCCCAAATGGGTTTGCTTTTCAACTTCGACCTTGTCTTTGACCATGGAAATAAAACTACCTTTAGAAAGAACATCTGTAATACTGACAAACTTGTAACATATTCAGTGAATTGTCTTCACACATCTTTTAGCAATTAGTAGGTAGTTTCATTGTTTATACTCGACATCTGAACAAATACTTTTAAAAAATGCTTACATAACAATTTGAAAATTGTCTCCTCTTTTCTATTTTTTCGTTTATTATATTTTTAAATGAGACGTATTTACAACAGGTCACCAAACCAGCGTCCCAGAAACCAGTCACTGCTGATGTGAGGATCAGAAAGCGTCAAGTGAAGCTGGAAAAAACACCTGCAAAGCCCTAAAGCTCTTGGTGCTCTACCTTTTCTATGGAGGGATTAGAGAAAAGCCCTTACACAAAAGCCAGTAGGATTAGGTAATGCCAGCTTATTGCTCAGCTGAGGACTGGATTTTTATTTTTTTTTTTAGTATTATCAGAAAACAGAACTTTTTTCTATTCTGGTTGATTGGATAATAGAAACTGATTAATCCGGCACAGAACTCAAAGGCCTGAAAGACTGAAAAAATAGGAAATGATACAGTTCCCACTTGATACTACAGCTGAAAAGTAAAGATGGTGTCAAGTCTAATGACAGTAAATTCTTGAGGTACATAAAACTCAGCCCAGAAACCACAAACAGTTAAGCAGCTAAACATCCTCCTCTTAACATAGAGCATCATGCAAAATGTTTTGTGTCTGTAAGACTGTAGCATTTTTACTCCAAGGATTAGCTGTTTATCTTAAAATCAGCACAAAGCCAAAACAAACAAGCCAAATACTGACAATTTAAAACTAAGCTCAAGTACTCTGTTCCAGTTAGGAGGGAGGAACAGTTTATTTCCCATACAAGTACAACACTCCAGAACTGAAAGTGCTGTTGCCCAAACACATGCTGACACATCTTCAAGAGAAACAGGTCTAATCCTTCAAAACCAACATTTACATGCCAAAGACTACAAGTGTTATTTTCTTGAAATTTCTTTTCCCTTTTTTTTAAAAATCAAAATAAAATATAATACCAAAGCAAACTGTCTTACTCCTTCACAGAAAGGCACACTCCACCCATGTGGAACAGAACAATTGCTGCTCAATCGCCCCTTGAACACAGCACAAATTTTTAGCTCATATTCTCTACACCACCACATACAAAATTAAGATCCCATATTCTGCTAAAAAGTCAGCCAGTTTCACCTCCAGTGCTCTGTCTTAATAAACTTCTTCAAGCAATACATATTGTACTAACAAATAAAGGCTTGATAGACACTACCTTGAAATGCAGGAAGGTACATCTACGATGTTCATACCACTCAGCATAGGTTGAAAGGCTTCTGAAAAATGTTAGAAGATCTCCACGTTCTTCAGTGCTGTAAAACAAAAATATACTGTTTAACCCAGTCCTAATCAGCTGAATCAATTCTACAGCCTAAAATTCCCACTTTAAAAAAATCGATTAGTATTGTTTGAATATGAAGTAGAAATCACCCAAAATAAGAATGACAAAGCTGAAAAAAAGCTGTAGTGTAATGACTGAAAGAGAGCTTGAAGAACACATTCCTAAACCACTGTTTCTAGTGTTAGTCTTCCATTTAAAATGTGGGAACAAGTAGTCACCTGCAAAATCTTAGTTTGATTTTATTCTTGTTCAATTTATTTTCTAAATTCTAAGATGTTGCATAGTAAAACTTGAACCTGCAAAACTGTAAGATTTCCCAAATTGAATCACTGACCTTCAAATACTCCCAAAATCTTTGTCCTAACCAACTAACTCTACATGACTTGTTTCCTGCCTCTGCCCACATGACATTCAGCTTTTCAAGATTAACCTTGCAGCTTCAGTAGGAAAGGAGGCCTGATCACACAGGGCATCTAAACCAAAATTTTTGTTTGACAGTTAAATCTTGATGTGATCTCGTCTCCAGCCCTCTGAACATGTTCCTCACTCTCCTCTGGACCTGCTCCAACAGGTCCATGGTCCTTCTTATGCTGGGGGGAGAGTGGGAGGGAAAGAGAGATATAAACATTTATTTTTCAAATTTCTAGTAAGGATCAGGATGGAGAAAGGAAAAGAGACAATATAAGGTGACAAACTGTCAGGCAACCAAAAACATATCCAGGGTTGGGGAAAGGAGGAAAAAAAAAAAGCTCATGAAGGGTGTGCTGTTTTCACTAAACAAATGCAGCCAGAATGCAAAAGATGCAAAATGCCACAAAAACCACAAGTCAGAATACTGAAGTAACGTGATTATTTAACCATAAGGGTTAGGTGTCATTGTTGATATGAAACCACAGACTATTGGTCATCATCAAAACACACCTGGCAAGCACTGTTTTGGAAGTACAAGTATTTCTCTTGGTTACTAATACAGGATTTTACAAGTTGACAAAACCTGACTGAGGATACCTGACTGATACTTGGGAATATTTCAGGAAGTTAGAGTATTTAAATTTGACTTTTAACATCCTTTCTGTTTGAGATTTACTATTCTTTTTGGATTTTCACCACAGTGAAAATGGCTGCAGCAGTGGATTACCAAGTCAGTTCAGCCTTCCCAGGGAGAACTGTGCCTCCAATCCAGCTCTACTTAATATACAGGAACAGCAAACCTTAACATGTTACACAAAGAAACTGGAAAAAAAAAATACATTAAGGTCATTCAGATATTGAAAATGTGAAAGAAAAGCCAAACAAGTTTTATCCTAGTCTGGAAAGAACAGCATCATTAAAGGAAGTTACCACAGTAGTCAGAGCTGCCAACAAAATCAGGCCAAGATGAAAAAAATGCTGGCAGCACTGGGAAAAGTGAGTCCCTGGAAGAACACAGACACAATGATTTACAACAGCTCATTAGCTCTGGTCTGGGAGCTGTTTTTAACCACAACTCTGAACTGTACATGTCAAAGTCTACACATTCTATAAGAACTGTGCACCCTTGGTAACAACTGCCCACATCTCCATGCCTGGAGAACAGATTCCACATGAACTGCACTGGGCTTTTCCAATCTCCACTCACAGAACAGGGCAACACAAAGCTTTGTTACAAAACTACACACTTGAAATTCTTTTTGAAGAACTTGGTAATTTTTATAAATAACCATGTTTATGCTATTTAAAATACTATCGCAAACATTGTGACCTTGTTTTAGCATTGTTTTTAGTATATTCCTTTTTTTTCCTCAAAATCATTTTTAGGTGATGCAGCAGATGAAAATTGTTAAAGCTAGATTATCAACAGAAAGAAAGTTTTGGGTAGAAGTTCAATGAACCGGTTTCAAATGTCGAAGTTAGTCAACCAACATATCTGAGGATGTACTTTTTTCACATAGCATTGGCTAAATTCAAGATAGAAAACTGAACTCAATGTTTAGAAAGGGGGAATCTGTTGGCAAGAACAGCTGTATGTAAACCCATACTGGTAAAGGAGTAGGAGACTGCATAAGAGCACCAGTTCAGTGAACTCTCACAACATCTAATCTACCCATAAGCAGTAATTCCTATTAGCTCAAATTAGCCTAATTCCTCCTGCTGAAGTCAACTACACCAAATGCTAAAATACCAAGAGAACATGGTATAAAATAACAAGGTAGTAAGAGAGTCAATGGTAAAATTCAAGTGTCTTCTTTATTTTGAAAGAATTTAGCATTACAAAAATCCACTTGGAGCAGAAAACACCTGTCTCCAATGCCAACATCCATGTTTCAGAGAAGTCATCCAAAACCAGCTAAAAGGATATTCAGTCAGAGAGTAACTCTGTCAGGTTAAAATCATGGGCTCTTCATCCAAACGCCCTTTGCCTTTCACCAAATATCAACAAAAAAGAGAAGTACGTAAGAAATTTAACTGTTGTAAAAGTACCAAAGCCTCCTTTAATGTGTTCCTTTATCTATTTTAACGCACTACAGAATGCAAGACTTCCTACCTTAGCATAGAAAACCAAAGCACGACTCAAAGCTGGGGGTAGAATTCCTGCTTCCCTTCATTTGCAAGAGAGCTTGCCCATGCAGCACTTAATACAATGCATATTACCTAAATCCTGCACTCTGACTTAAAGATTCTAACTCGTTGGTAAAAAGTAAGAACAATTTTCATACTGCTTAAAAACCTCTATTTGCCTAAGTAACCCATACAAACTCCCCCAACAACTAATGAGGTGTCAAGTCAAAAAAAGGAAAAAGGACTGACAAGATTTTTTTAAAATGTTGTGGTTCTCAACACTAGTAAAGTGTAGCATAAGTGATAATGGGTGCAAAAGGGACACAAGTGAAATCCAAAAAAAGACAACTAAGTATTGTGACTACATTTTCATACATCTGCTATTGTCACAAAATATTTAAGAAATTATATAAAAATATACCCACTTTTAAAAAGTATACAATTCTTATATAGAGATGTACCATTTATATCCTGCAGCAGTACCCACAGACTGCTGAATTTAGCTTCACTTAAAAAGATATTGCTCAAGTGTTCTAGCATTCTCCTATTTTCTTCCAAAGCAGGAACTGAATGCCAAGTTTTTAACTCTGCTGCTCTTAAAGACTGTTTTCTGACATATACTATGAAAAAACACGAAGCCAAAAAAAAATTAGAAAACTGAGGAGCAAAAAAATCCCAGCCAGGAGACAAAACAGAACAGAACTAGACAATGGATTTGGCAAGACTGGGCCAAAGAAGCAAAAGAAGAAAACAAACTGGTAGGGAGGCTGAAAGCGAACAAGACAGCAGGAGACCAGATCCAGCTAGTCAGGAATGGAGGGAAAAGGAGGGAAGAGGTAGGAATTTTAGGAGCAGACTAAAGAAGAAAGGGCTAGTTGGGAAAAGTTTGAAACTGAACATGAGGAGATTACAGCTTGGAAAAAGAAATGAGGAGCAGCCCAACAAGGGGATTGAGAGAAGAGGCCCTGAAGGGAGTTGACAGACTCAGGCAATGGAACAGGGGGGTGCTCTCAAAAAGGCACTGCCAGCATCAGCCCACCCCAGCCTCACTGCCTTGCACCGGCAGCACACACTGTGGCCAGGACAAGGCACACAGGAAAAAGGAAATTTGAAGGTGGTGTGGGGGAACAAGGTTGAGTTGTTTGAAAAAAAAGTATTTTTCACCCTGCTGACCCCATTGAGCCTACTGCCCACGTGGCTGCAAGGGTATCTGCAGACACAAGGCCAGCAGGTGGCACACGCAAAGGGAGGCTCAGGAGAAAGCACCGCTTGCTTTGTTGACATCTTCTATCATTCATGAAAACTCGTGTTTATTTATGAATACTGGCACAAGGTGAAAAAGGAGAAGAGACATAGACAAGACAGCAGTGCTCCAGCCAGGATGAAATAAAGTCTGCCACTACTTCAACACATTTCTTTCCAGTGTGACTATTAAGTTCCAATACAAAGAAATGTGTTGAAATAAAGTCTGCCACTACTTCAACACATTTCTTTCCAGTGTGACTATTAAGTTCCAATACACTTCTGCTGTCATAAAACACTCATGAATAAAACAGGGCAATTTCCTCTTCTAAATCCCACTTCTTGAGAGCAGTCAACTGTTTTTCCCAGTTACACCACAAGCTTTAATAAATTTATTTGGAAATCTCAAAGCCTTTAAATAAAAATCAGTTTTCAGTGGAGACTACTGAAGCCTGAAGTAACTCAATAGAGCTCTCTCTTCACCCTTCTGTTGGCCCTTCCTCTCCCTCCCCAAGATCAAAAAATCATAGAAAACAAAAGAAACAAATTTAAAAAAAATAATTAAATCAACTACTCAGTGATAATGGTTTTGTTCTCAGAACAGCTTGCTAGCAGAATTCTGTGGAATACTGCAGACAAATAATTGGATCATTTACTCATCACGTTACCACAAGAAGTTGGCATACTCCAGAAAATAATAAAAACCAGCATTCATTCATACATTTAAGCTTCAGTATGTTAATTTTCTTAAGCCGTTGCACAAATACACTATTCCATGTTTTTAAATTATATTTTTTAAAGATATCAGTGAAATAAATTCTGATGTCAATAAGGGAAAAGGAATTGAGAGCTGAGAATCAGAAACAGGCAAATACTGGAGAGGGGTTCTGGATGTGCACTTCAGGCATTACCCACACTGCACATCCACATCTGAGGAACAATTATATTAATTAAAATACAATAGCTGAGATTACCATGTTACCTTTCTCTTCAAACAGCTAAAACACACTTTAATCCAAAACCTGGCTCTGTTTAACTTGTATTTGTGACGATCCTTCCAGATCTTAAAAATCACATGCCTTTCATCTTCTCTCCAGGATACAGATAAGGGATGGGAAGTGTTCAGGTTGGGCTAAGGGAACATCACATAAATTCACTGCCAGCCAGCAATTCACGTGAGAACTCAGTACTGCATTTAGTATCCCATATCCCACACAGTAACTTGCCTTGAGCAAAAAATTCCATCTTACCTTGACACAAACTTGCTCACATTTGAATCTTCTCTGGATTCCATTATAATGCTGAGATCACTAATAACAGCAGACACTTTCTCATTGTTCTAGATTGGAGAAGTAACAACAAAATGTTTTAGAAAATTGTCTGGCGAGGAGAAAATGTGCTTATTTGCATATAAAAATTAGAAAAAAGTAGATATAAATACTGCTAAGCACTATAATTCTTAAAATAGCATTTTTTTAAACTACAGTTTGTGTGTGCGAACAGTTTCTTTCATTTCAAGAGTGGCACTGTTATCCACACAAGGCTTTTGGAATAATACCTGAGTTTGTCAGCATAGAGAATATATATGTATAAAGGAAGGGTCATTACTTCCTTTCACATCAATCCCACTTCTTAAGGAGTCTTCTCATTTTCCAACACAACCTTTAGCTGCCACATACCAGAAAATTTACACATAAGGTTTTATTTGTTAGTTTTGGGCTGGTTTTTAAATTTTCAACCCTACAGTTTTGTCTCAAAATATTGTCTTTTTTTAACAATCACTGTTACACAGAAATACGTGCAGGATAATAAAATTATTCTAAATTAACTGTTAAAAATGCTAAATTAAATTAACTGTTAAAAATTCTACATTAGGTGTTAAAGAACAAGAAAAGGTGGTCAGAGTAGAAATTAAGCCACAAAAGAAGTTAATTCTCTTTTCTATGCATTCTTGGACACACCAAAGCAATGGATTGTGTAACAATGAATGAAAAAGCTTAAAATCCTAGTTTGAAGACCATAGGAAATGCCTCATTTTAACTTCTTATACCAAGTCACTACAAGCAAATGGGACTGCGAGAGAGGACTGCACACACATCTCAGCAGTGCCTCCACTGCTTGGGCAGAAGCACTGCTAACACTGCCATCACTAAAGATGGGAAAAGCAAAGCAAGGCACTACAGAGATTCGTGGATATCCTGAATAACAGTAGGAAAAAACATTTTAGGTTTAGAGCACAAGGTTCAACAGGGATGGAGTTGTGGAGAAGCTGCCAGCAGTCACAAGCTAACATGCCACCTTCTGAAGGGACTGGCTTGCCAAAGAGGGGGTTAATTGACATGCCAAAATGCCATTGTGGGGCCAAATAAAAAGATTTAAAAGGAAAGCTCTGGGCAAGAAAGAAACTATTTTTAAATGATTGCTTTCCCAAAAGGCTTAGACTGGTTTTGGCTGATTCTCAAGCCCATGTCCTATCCTAATACCATGGAGCTGAGTTAACTCTATTGTGACTTCACTACTAGAGTAAATAGCTACAGTTAACAATGTGAAAAAACTATTCCTGATCTGCTGCTGCATACCAACAGACCTGTTACCTGCTGGGCAATTCCCAAAAACAGCTGTCACCTTTTACTCCTCAAGACAGGTGAAACTGGTTATAGTTGCACTGCTTTGTCCATGATAATGTCAGCACAGGTTATTTTGAATACAATGTACTTCTAGCAAACAAAAAAATTCACTCAAAAATTAGCTCCAAATTACACTTCTACAGCTGAAGTGAGGGTTTTTAAGTATATATACACCTGGTATTCCCTATCTCATCAGCATTCAAAGTAGCCCAAATTTTAGGCATTAGGCAGCCAAGTGCTGCCGCTCAGTGGTGCAGTGGCTTTAAGCACCAACACCATGGGCAGTAAATTCAACACCAGTAACCTCTCTGAGCCTCACTGACATCAAAAGACATCATCATGCTGCAGGAGATGCAGCTGAGAGACAAACATTCCAAGTGCCGTTTTATACAAGCCAATGTAAAGAGGCATCATGAAGACCACAAGTTTCAAGTCACAAATGGACTTCAGAGGTTGCTCATTCAGCTGAACTCTTGTAGTTTCAAAGGGTAAAATCCACATGCAGCTACCTAAATATTCAATTCCCAAATTCATAATATGGCTTTTCTAAAGAATAGGAAGGATCTCTTTACTGTTCACTCTCAGTCCCATCTCATTAAATTAAAAAAAAACTTTAAAGCTGAGCTGAAAAATCAAGTTTTCCTGATGTTAGAAATACCTTTACAAAGTACAACAGTGTTAGAAAAATACTACTGCAAATTGGGAGAGAACTGTTTTCCTCTGCTTAACATCTTGAATTCTGTGCCAAGAACAGAGTTTTACAGAAGATCTCCCTCCCAGAAAATGTGCAGTCATTGGTGTAACTTGTGGCAGTGCTGCAATGACTACTCACATTAACCAAGCACACACAAATATAACCAAAGGAAAAACACCAAACAAATCCAAACCAACAAAGAGAGCTGCTGAAGTTTTTAGTGTTTTAGCTTTTCCTCAGTTTCTTCCAGAGAGGTAACATTTGGCAAGTTCCAATTTCCAGAATAAGATACATGACTGTGGAATGTGTTGTGTGGGATGAAGGCTGTGCTGGGTTAGGATGAGGCCCCAGCAGGCACCTGGCAGAGCTGAAGCACACCAAGTGCTCCCAGAGCTTTTCCTCAGTGTTAGTGTGCAAGAGCATCCTGCAGGGAGCACGTTTTGGGAAGGAAGGGCAACAGAGACTTGGCAGTACTGGGTTAACAGCTGGACTTGATCTTGAACGTCTTTTCCAACCTACATAATGCTGTGGTAACCATTTTGTGGCTGAATACTAAACCTGACCTTCAGAACTATCTTGCTTGAATGCACACGGAATTCCAAAGTTGGGTCCAGATGTTGAAGAGCCAAAAGAACCCACTGAAGCTTAGATTAAACAGTTGAAGGTTTCAGCTGGAAAAGGAAGCACTGACATTTGTCCATTTGAAGTTTTGTTTGGTAGTTGGTATTTTTAAGCATAAATTGATCCTTACCTGCATTTCAAGAAGCTGGAATTCCAGTTGAAAAGACAGGGAGTGACACTTCCCTGATAATCTGTGCTTCTGCACTGTCCCATTGCTAGCTGTTATAAAATCAAGTTAACAAAATAACCAATTACACTTCTATTCAATGACTACTGCATTTCTTCCCTTAGTCATATTTGAAGTACCAACTGTTACCATTCCTCATGTAAAGAAGTTTAACATGTTAAAAAACTCCAACAACTAACTCCACTTTCCCCGCTATGCAAAGCACAATAGTAGTCTGTCACTTTCCCATTAAGGAAAGGACAATATTTACTCAGAAACTATTTGTGAAATGAACCAAGTCTTGTTGTATTTCAAAGTAATTATCTTTCTGCTAACAGTGAATTAGAACAGAGGTTTGCAGATGAACTGCAACCAGTATGCTCTGTAAAGAGCACAAAACTGCTTACTTTTTTCCACTGTTTTCTTGGAATGACTTGTGAAATGAAATCCAGTAAACGCTGTTAAAAATGAGAGATCTGATTCTAGACTTTCAAGCTCAGCTTTCAGGTCTGATAGAGATTCATGTCCCTTGGTTTCTCCCTGAGTTTCTCTTTGGAGTGATTTTCTAGAATAGAAAAAAAAAAATCAAAAGGGCAAAATACCCAGACATAACATGTCAGTACAGCAATATCATTAAATAAAAGGCACTGGTAATGGGATCTGATAGTTTTCAGACCCAAATCAGTTTCCAAGGAGTCAAGTTTCAGTTGGATCACATTGATGGAAACAGTAAACTATTCTAACTTACATAAACCCTTTCCCTTCACTGCCAGGTAGACACAGCTTTTATTCTAAGTCTGGAGGCGCAAGTGTCCATTTTGAGAAATGTGCAAAAACATGCAAGAAAAGGAAGCTAAGAAGCCTTTACTCACTTAAGTGACTTATTTTATCCACAGAGTTTACATTTACTAACATAAGGAAAGTCCTAACATAGAGGCAAAAGCTTATCCCAAACAATTTTGACAAAGAAATCCTAATAATCCAACAAATGAAAAAAAGGCATACATTGACTTCAGTATCTCCTCATTAGAAAAGAAGGTGGATTCTTGTCGGATATCTTCATACTTTTCTGTCAACTGCCTAATTTCTTCTTCCAGTGCCTGGATTTCATCTTCATAAGCTTGAAAAGTGCTCTTGTCCATTTCTCAGAATCACTGTTACTGCATAAAACAAAATAAGGATTTTTCTCAGGAACAAGTGAGGAATCAAAATTTTAAAAACACAGATATAACATTAGGCAATTGTTTTAAGATACAGAGCACTGCACAGCCTCCAGGGACAGAAGTTAAATCAGGGATCTAATAGAGTCAAAGGCTTTAAGAACCTTTTTCATTAGTCATTATTTGATCCAGGACTGCATGCAGGTGTTTTACATTTGCTGTAATAGAACAACAAGCTGCTCCACAGGTAAAAACCAACTGCAATCAGATACAAAAATGGAACCCAGCTTTGACCAATTGACCTAATGACTCACCTGGGCAGAAGAGACAGCTGCTCCTAACACTGTTCCTAACACAATCTGCCTTCAGAACAAACAGCAGTAAAGAGACACAAATTACAAATAAGTTTCACCCATAATTTAAAAAATAAACCTCAGTTTTCAGGAAAAACAATAATATGACGTTCAGCCTAGCTACAACACATTCAGAACTCTGTAGAAGATATTGTGCAGCTCAAAACTACTGTGCTAATATTTTTGACCAGGAAAAACCCAACATTTAATTTTGTGTGTTTTTAAACCACCCCTACTCTATATGCAAGTTCCATACTAACATCGTTCTGTAAAAGAGGATGAGGGGGAAATAGGATTTTATTCATTTATTTCATAGGAAACAGTGCCTTTATAACACACGTAAGAAAACAACATTGAAAGCACGCTTTGCCTTAAAAACTTGCTTAGTGAATAAAGGAAGGATATGTAATTAAATAACCATCCAGTCATCACCAGATTTTTTTTTTGAACTGGATAGAGTGAAGAAAGTCATGGTCATAATAAAGAGTATGGTGTGAAAAAGAAAAACATTACAACAGCCAAAACGTTACCGCAGGTCAGCTGATCCCTCATTTTACAGCCGTAGCAGAAGACAGAACTACTTAGAGCTACTTAAACTCAAGGATTTCACTAGGCTGCAGAAGACTCCAACGCTAATTATGACTTCAAAGATTTTATATCCAGAAAAAAATACCTACTCTTTAATCAAGCAAAACAAAACTTTTACAAACGCTTCTCCTCTTATATATCGTACGTATGTATGTTCATAAATATTTGTGCATTAACAGCACGTTTCACATTTCTACGTACCTGCCTGTTTACACCCACGAGTATGTGACTTTATGCAGCCACAAGAAGAGCTGGGAAGCGCTTTGGAGCGTTTGTGAGAACCGAACGGGTGCGTTCCGTGCCCGCTGCTTCCCTGCGGACCTTCAGACCTCGCAGGGCGATGCTGAAATCGCGACCCGTCCGAGGAGCCGGTGCTGACCCGCGCCGAAGCTCGGAGGTGACAGAGATGCCCCAGGGCCGGAACGGGTGCCCAGGCAGCGCAATCGGGAGCCCTGGAAGCCCCTGCAGCCGCCACAGCCGCGGACACCTGGCCCTGAGGGAGGAGCGAAGGGAGCCGGCGCTGAGGGGAAGGGGAGTGGAGCGGCCGGGGCCGGCGCTGAGGGGAAGGGAGCGCTCAAACCCGGCGCGCGCGCCCCGCGCTTTTCGAACCGCGCGCCAACCCACGAGCTTGGGCGCTACCACAGCTGCTACCTGAGAGGGGGGCGCCGACCGCGCCTTCCTTCCCCTCCCTGTCGAACAACAGAGCCGCTGGGGGATAATTCCCGAGTTCTTTATTATAAATAAAAGGGAAAAGCCTTGCTTTGACGGCTGTTCCCTTGTTTACGTTAATTTCTGCTCACGTCTCCCGGAAAACAACCCCGCTTTTCTTCCTGGTTAGTCACGTTCAAAGCGTCTGCTGTCAACAGGGCCCAGCCCCCGTGTTCCCACCACACTTGACCGGCCGGAAACAGGAAACCAGCAGAGGCGAGGAGGCGAGCAGCCGATCAGAATCCAGTGGCACCAAGCGGAACCCTTTTATTCGAGTGAGGGCTGGGAAGAGTTGCGAGGGGGAAGGTAAGGTGGTGGCGTTGCGAGGCTCGCACATGGCGGCGGTGAGGCCCGGCCGGAGTCATCACCAGATTGGCGGGGCCGGGGCCCCTCGGGCTGGGGGACCCTCGGCATCTCCCGGGAGGAGAGGGTTGGGCTGTGGGCGGCCTGCGTTCCCTTCATAGGGAACCCTTGGGTTATGTTGTAAAGAGCCGTTTGCGCTTATTCTCGCGCATACAGTTATATGCTTCAGAGTTTTAAAAAAACCCCAACACCTAAACCCTGGTTTCCTGCAGCAGCGCGGGGTTTGCTGTAGCTTCGCTGGAACAGAGCGCGTTACTGCAAATCAAAGGAGTGCTCTGCTCGTAAGGTCCTTCGTGGCTTTCTAATGCGCTAATTTGTCCCCAGTTCGTTATTCTAATCACATTAATTTCCGTGAGTGTCATTGATCTGTTTTGTCCCCTTGCAGAGGAACAGAGTGTGTGTTCTGGATGTGATACCTTGACTTCGCAGCATGGAGAAGGAACAGGTTTTCAAACGTTTGTATGTTGGAGGGCTTGGCCATACGGTTTCCAGGGCTGAGCTGGAAGAAAGATTTGGCAAGTTTGGTCGCGTTTTGGAGGCAGAGATTATTACCAGAAAAGATGATCACGGTAACAGTTTTCTTTCATCTTTGAAAAGTTATTTGCTTTTCTGTTTGGAGCGGGAAATGGAATTTTTGCTTTAGAGACACTTCAGTTTTAAAGGAAATGGTAAAACTACATAGAAATTAACTTAATTTTTGTCATTGATCAGGGAATCCTACGAAAACTTTTGCTTACATAAGTGTCAACATTTCTGATGCAGATCTGAGGAAGTGTAAGTACTTTTTTTTTTTTTGCTTAGTTATGTTTTTGAGCCAAGTTACATTGCTGATATCTCATGTTGTCATCCAGTTGTGATTACAGGAGAGCTTCTTTCATTCTCTTGTCAAGATGATATTTCCTTTAAGCTACAGTTTTATGGAAGCTGCTTTGCTGAAGTTTTCAGAAATTGTTGTGAGCTGATTGAAAAGATTCCTTGTGACTAAAGTAGGTGATTTGTGAGTTTCAGAGACTCATAGAATGGTCTGGCTTGGAAGGGCCACCTCACTGCACCCCCTGCCATGGGCAGGGACACCTTCCACTGTCCCAGGCTGCTCCAAGCCCTGTCCAGCCTGGCCTGGGACACTTCCAGGGATGGGGCAGCCACAGCTTCTCTGGGCACCCTGTTTGTTTGTTCTAAGCCTTTTATGAAGAGGAAATGTGCTTCAAATGCTTTCATCTGGTCTATAAAACACTGGAATTGAATTATTTGAGAGGAAACCCAGGAGAAGAGCTGATGTAAAGCTTCTTTTGCAATGTGCCACTGGACCTGGGGAATGCTGCCATTAGGCACTTTTGGAGTGGGAACTTCAGTTTTGGATGTAAATCTTCTGGTTTAAGATTTGGGTATTGGCCCTTTCAGATACAACCCTAACCCAAGTGAGCAATCAGGTGTAAGGTCATGCTGAGGGAACCTCAAGCTGTCATAGAAGGAGGCCTAGTAAAGTCTGTGATGTGCATTTTTTAATGCAGAAAATACTCATTTCCCATCTCTGTTTTGCAGGCATGTCAATTTTAAATAAAACAAAATGGAAAGGGGGGACACTGCAAATTGAGTTGGCCAAAGAAAGCTTTTTGCACAGGTAGAAACCAATCTTTTCAAATGTATGTTGTCGCTAAAACTACCTTTTTTCCTGCTTATCTGATAACGTTATGGCTGTACTTCCATTTTGTACTCTCTTATTGTTTCCATTTTTTTAAACTCTGTGGGCTGTTTATTTGATTATTGGATATTGTTATTTGATTTATGTTTGATGCTATAACACGTTTTGCATCATTATTCCCTCAAAGGTGGTGGGTGTTAATTCCCTGAGTAGTGAGCGGTGGTTGTTCTGTGGGAGGGGATCACTGCCAGCTCCAGTTCTGTACCTGGCCACACCTTTTTCCATGTCTGATGTACTTTCTGGTACAGGCTGGCCATGGAGAGGGAAGAAGCAAAGCTGCAGAAAGAAAAACCCCAGAGAAATGACCAAATGTGTCTGCTGGAATCACTGAAAAAGACAGGAGTTGTGGACTTCCACATGAGAGCAGTACCTGGTACAGAGGTGCCAGATCACAAGGTATGGTGGGGTACATGTATGAGAGAAATAAAACAGTGAAAAGCAAGCTCATTGCATCTAAATTCATGCCAAATTTGTGCTTTATGTAAAGAAACTTAATTATTAAGGGTGACAGTCCAAGCTGTGAAAAGTACTCGGAGGAAATACCTCATGTGTAGACATGGAGAAGGCTCCTGTCATTCTTTGCAATGACTGGAAATAATCATGATCATACTGTCCACTCCTGCCATGTGAAATGAGGAAATACTTTGTTCCTCATTTATATTGGGAATATGGTTGTGTCACCCTTAAAAGCTTGTAAAGGGAATGTGTGACATAGTTCTGTGCACCACATCGCTTTTGGTGGCTGGGTTGGGCTTCAGGACAGGATCAGGGTCTGCACATGCTTACAAAAGTAAGAGTAAAGTCACTTGACATGCAAATTTAGGCAACAAAATTTATATTTACTACAAAGTTTTCAAAACTGTTTGCTAAGCACAGAATGGGTTTGGAGGGATTTTTAATTTTTAGGGAGAATGGGGAAAAAGGCAAAATAATAGTGATGCTGTTTTTGTAGGTACCACTGTTAATTCATAAACCAGAAACTCTGTATTAAAAACAGCACTTGTAAAGAAATTTAGTTCTTTATGATCACTTTTTATTTGTAGATTGTTGAAATTTAGTTTTTATGTTTGGGTTTGGTTTGTTTTGAGAAGGACGCTGGCCAAGTTGCATGGTAGAGCTCACTAGAGAGAATAAAGAAAAAAGAGTTAATCACTTGTGGTTCTTTATTAGTGTTTTTGTTTTTCAAGAGTAAACATTGGTTTTATTCCAGAGTTACTTCCACTCTCTGGGGTTTTTTAACACTGACTATTTTTCTTTTCTTTTAGAAATGGGTGGTTGGAAAATTTGGCAGAGTCTTGCCTATTCTGCACCTCAGGAATCAACAAAAAAATAAAATATCCTTTTTGTTTGGCCTTGAACGCAATTCCCTTCCTTCTTTTGTCATATGGAAAAACAGTTGCTTGACAGTCCTAATTTTTACTCCTCTGTCAGGCTTCATTTACTGAATCCCCAAGTAAATCTGGCAGGAAGTTTGTGAGACTTGAATAGTTGTTTTACATTGCACTCAGTTGCTTAAAGGTTTATGGTCATGACATGAGAAAGGATTCTTTGCTGTCCTTTCCTGCAGAATTGAGCCTGTTCATAAAGCCCCGAGTCTCCTGAAAGTATTGGGGTCTTCCAAATCCTTAACTCACACTAACGTGGTGAAATATGACCCCTCAAAGTATTGCCACAACCTGAGGAAGCTGGAGCCAGACCTGGCACATGCAGCTCCTGTATCCCAGCTCACCTGGAACCTGGAAGGGGGAGATGACAGCGTGACCAGGAAGCGGCGAGGGGAATTCCCTGGGATGAAGGAACCGCCGGAGAAACGGAGGCAGCTGGGCAGCAAGGCCCTGAATGGAGCAGCTCTGTCCTCTGGGTGCCCATCACGTCCAAAACACACAGACTCACCACAGCTGGGCCAAAGATCAAAACCCAAACCTAGTGAGGAGCTGGAATTGCCTCCAGCAAGGAGACTGGATGGGAAAATACCAGGGAGAGGTTTATTATCGGATCAAAGCAATGCTGGTGGACTTACAGCTAAAAGTAATACTAGTGTTTCTGATAGTGACATTGATTCTGAAGAGGAGATCAGAGCAATGGTAAAGAAAGAGAAAGAAAGACAGAAAGCTGAAAACGTTGAGACTGAAAGTGAGCACTTGGAAGTTGTTGGGGATAATTTTGAATTAAAATACAGTAGCCACTGGTCCTTAAGCAATTCAGATGCCATGAAGAAAGCTCCTAAAGGAAGTAACAAAGAGAAAGAGACTGTGGAGTGTGATAATGGTTATGATTCAGCAGATACAGATGAAATTATTGCTGAAAGTAAAACTCCAGAAGACCCTAAACAGGGGAAGGTGAAGAATAAAGAAATACTAGCTAAAAAAAACCGTGGTTTGGTAAATGGCTCCTCACTGAAAACTTGCAGTTTAAAAGAACGCATTGAAGGAAAAAGGAAAATTAAAAAATCCAGAATTGCTGCCTTGCAGAGTACAGCAGCCAACATTACAACAGAGACACATGATAGTGACAGCTCTTGTTCAGAGTCTGAGAAAGGGGAGTCTGAAATCAGCTCTGATTATGAGTCCATGATGCAAAACTGTTACCGCTTAGACCTTACCTTGGATGACTTAAAAGCATTGGCTACAGAAAACACTGAGACATCTGCAGAGGGGTCAGGCAGTGAACAGAGTCCTTGTCAGTCCAGTGCTGAAGATAATTCCAAGGATAATACTGTAAATAAACCAAAACTTTCTAAATTTCACCCTGCAGTTAAAAAAACCCCCATCTGTCCTGAAGATGTGCTGGCTGATATTTTAGCAGGGGAGGAGGATGCTGTTGAGGAGAGCTCCAAGAGACAAAATAATTCACATTTGAAATATCAGCCCTTCAGAGGAATGGGGTCTCTTTGTGTAAAAGAATTAAATAAGGACAGCACTGGGTTAAAGAAGTCTGTAGAAAGTTTAGGACCTGAAGCTTGTACATCTTATTGTGGGGAGGAGTCATCTAAAAATCAGCCAAAGAACCATCCCTTGTGTTCACTTGAACTCAGCAGCAAAAAGAGACACAAAGTGCCTTGTGAACAGCATGAGGAACTGTCAGCTGCTGCCTCCTCTGCAGGTCAGAGACTTCAGCCTGGTTCCAGGCCTCATTTGCAAAGGAAGAACAAAGGTGTGAGTTCTCTACAAGACAAAAGTTCAGAGCACAGAGCTGCTGCTGCCAGTACTGATCAGGGTGATGGGAGCAGTGATGTGGACAGTGATGCTGCAGGGGCCCAGGAACACATTAAACAGCAGCTGAAGAGCCCCAAACTGCTTTCCAAAACATTAAAGAGGAATACAAGCAAAAAAAATCCAGAATGTGACGGTAATAAAGGTGGGAATGAGAACACAAGCCTTCTGGAAGGTAAGGAGCTTTGTCTTCGTGCTGCTGCCTCAGAGGAGCCCAGTACAATAGAGAAACAGCTCCAGGACAACCAGAGGAGGCTGGCAGCTCTGGAAGAGAGACACAGGGAGAGGGAATTACAGAAGAAACTCATTCAAGGAGCTCTTTCAAATCTGGTAATTACAACTCCTACCTGAATAGTCCACAGTACAAGGAAGAGGGTAGTTAATACACGTGGAGTAACTGTTTTAAAATCATAGTCTGGAATTTCTAATGACATTACCAGTTTTCTTTTGAGAGTGTACAAAATACTGCAGACCTCATCCCTGGAATACCTGTAGAGTTGCAAGAGGAATAGCAGATTCCTCTTTCTGTGTCATGGAGATGTCTTTCAGATAGTCATGTCTGAGTGCAGCAGGTATTTGATGTGTTTGACTTGACATTTGACTCTTTCCTAGGATAGGCAGCCAGCAGGAAAGCACAAACACATCGTATTCGATTCCGATGTGGAAGACGAAGCTGAACTGGATGAGATGTTGAAAAAAGACACAAGTTCGGGAAATATGGATGGAGAAGTAAGTGTTACTGGGAGAAAATCAGTATGACGTAATCAGAGAGTTGGATTTTTATACTGAACTCGTAACACCCAAGTTTCCCTTTGCATGGGTATTTTGCCTATGGTAAAACTGGATAGTCATAACCGTAAAGCAGAATTGTAGAAGGTGTGCAGACAAGGTAAGATTTGAAGCACAGGCATCAGGAAGGGAGCTGGTGCAAGAAATCTGCTTTTTCAGCTAAACTGGAGAGCACATGAGCAAAGCTGGTACTGATTTACATTCTCAAACTTACGTGAACAGCTACTTTTCTCTTCTTTTCTGTGTATGTAACAAAGGATAAGTCAGCTCCCAAACCTTCGGGCAGACTGTTTGATAGCAGTGAGGATGAGCAAGAGGATACGGACGATGAGCGATTCAAAATTAAGCCCCAGTTTGAAGGCAAAGCTGGTGAAAAAGTAAGTGAAGCCATTACAGTAATTGTGTTTTCCTCTAAGTCTCCATAACACCACTTCAGAAGAACATAACCTGTATCTTTGCACTCTTGCTGGATATGATTTTTATGAACATAAAATAGAATTCCCTTAAAGGAAGGACGTAATGTGTGGTGGGGAGTGGGAGGCGTTTCTCTGACATTGTCATCTTCGTATACAAAGAAATTACTGGAAAAGGCATCAAAAGCTAAAGGTAAAGAGTATGTTGCCAAAAAAAGTTACTGAATGATGATATTCTTCTCCAGTGCTTAATAGCATCTGTTTCATTTGTTCAGCTCCTGCAGCTGCAATCCCGCTTTGGCACTGACGAAAGGTTCCGCATGGATGCTCGGTTCCTTGAGAGTGACAGTGAGGAAGAAGGTAGAGCTGATCACACTCCCTAGTTACTGGCAGCCGTAGAGCCTTTCAACAGCCTGTCTTGCTTTACTGGGATCCTGTGTAGAGCATCTGTCAGCAGCAGGGGAGCTCCACAGTTGTGTGATGCAAGCAGGGAAATAAATGCTCTGACTTTGCCATTAAATAGATGCCTGCGACATTTCTAATGAGAGGTTTTCTACAGAGCAAGGCAGAAAACCTTTAAGTAGCTTCAAGATAAAGGAAGTGATGTGTTCATAGATGTGAGCTCTTCTAGTACTGTAGTAAATGTTATGCATTCCACATTGTGGCTTAGCAGAGAAAATAGAATGTATTTATTTTTCTCTTAGCAGAGACAAAAAGCCTGGAGGCAGATGAAGAAGAGGAGCTTGCTGCGGAGAAAAAGAAAAATCTGCAAATACTGGGAAGCCTCCTCAATATCAACCTGGAGCAGCCCAAGCCAAATAAAACAGCCACGAGTGTGAAGAAATTCAAGTATGAATCATCCACTGTCAGTAAAGAAGGAGGTTTAGAAAGGTTAAGGTTTTTTAGGAAGGAAGCTGAAAGACCTTTGAATTTTGGAAGATGGGCATAAAGGGTTCTTTGTGTTGTTTCTGGTTTTTTGCTCCTTTGGACTATTTGAATTTATGCACTGTTCAGCACTAGAAGAAATATATCCAAATTTATATGGATAGCTGTATTGATGTAGCTCCTGAAAAGATTATCAGGTGCAGGTATAAACTCACTGCATAACATGCAAGTGAGAGTTATGTTTTATGTGAAACATCACAATTTGATTAAATCCACATCAGCTTATATGCTTCCTGACCCAGACACTGGCTAGAGAGTGTTTCTAACTGCCAGTTACATTTTGGATTGACTTGGAGCTTTTTTGGTAAAGAAACCAATGTGAATTTTGGTCTGACTGTAAAAGCTTTAGGTAGCTTTCAGTTTGGTATTTAGAATGTACAGTGGTGTTTCTTTTCCTTTCTATTTTTATAGAGATATTAATGCCCTCCGTTATGATCCAACAAGAGAGGACCATGCAGTTTTTGAAAGGAAACCAAGTGCTACAGAAAAGGAGAGGTACTGTAACAACTTGGTACCTACAATTCTGGTGTTTCTTCCCATGGAAAGGTAGTTATACCAAGAGATAGAGTTTGAAACTATGCAGATTGCGCTGATTTTAATTCAGTTCTCCCTGTGATTGCTAAAAATCAAGATATAATGGGAATTGTGACCACTAAAACCAGCATGTAGTATCATCTTTCCTTTCTAGTCCATCTGTTTTCTACATGCCATTTTCTGACCCAGCTGAAGGTGAGAAAGGTCAATTCAAGGACCTTGGGATTGGCAGGGCTGTGGGAAAGCATAACCATTCTGTGCTAAATACATTGATTTCTGTGATACCACATATTAAGTGAAAAAGTGACTTGAGGATGTGGCTAATTAAGAAGGACACTCTTGTCCTGCCTTCAGACTCCAACCTCAGATGTTTCCCCACGGCTTACCCTTGTAAATGAAGCACTCCTTAGCTTGGATACGTTTAGGGAGACATGAAGAGCAAGGTGGCTCTTAGGGGAGCTGTCTCTGAAAAGGATGTGTGCTGTGTTGCTATCCTTGAACAATGTCATTTCAGTCAAACCAAAAGGAAGAAGAAAGAAGAGAGTGAGACACTGCCTAAAGTATCTCAAGAGATCTATTATGATATTGCTGCTGATTTAAAAGACTTGTTTGGATCTTCAAAGAACAAACCAGAAAAGACTAAGGAGATACCCTGGGACAAAGAGGATGTGCAGGACGCTGCCCCAGATGACCATCTGGGACCTTTGCCTGACAACGACATAGCTCAAGAGTCGAGTGCTTTCAAGTTTTCCTTCTTTGGAGACACAGAGGAGCTGGGCATCAAAGAAGGTAACAGTTGAATGGGTAAGAGATCCCTAGAAGAAAGGGGAAAATACTGGAGCAGAGATTGAGCTCAGAAAATCTGGGAGAAGAAGATTCTGTCCTTTCTAAGTCTGTCTTCTCCAGTGTAAGTCCTTCCCTTGAAAGGAGGAATCGTTCCTGGCAAGTAGAGGAATGATCTGGTTTTGGCTTTTTTTCTTTTTGGTGCTGTCATTGCAGAGCCTTACGTACTTGGAACAATAAAACCGGTACAAGTCACGTGGCAAGAGGATCCACGTTTCCAGGACAGCAGTTCTGAGGGTGATGATGAGCCTGAGACGTCAGAAACTGAAAAGGACCGAGAAATGCAAGTTCCATTTGTGTTTGTTGTCTACTTGGCTGTAGGAGTTGGATACTGTGGGAGTATTAATAGCAGCACTC
>WAAE01026724.1:136287-166315 GCA_013400495.1 Nicator chloris | reverse complement strand
CACCCCCCAGCCCTGCAGCTGCCTTTGTCCACTCCTGCTGCTGCTGCTCTCACGGTGCCTGCCCCCCTCAGCTGAAGCTGGGCCACCACAGAGCCCCCTGAGCACAGTGGTCCCCTTGGGGGAGGCAAGAGGGGACCCCGAGGATGGGGTGTGGTGGCAGAGGGCATGGCCTGTCCCTGCACAGGGGACATGTTTGGGGGTGCAGTGAAGGGGCTGTAACCCTGGCAGTTTCCCCTCTCCTCAGCTGTTCTCCTGAGCTTTATCCTCCTGGGAGCTGCTGAACCCCCTCGGAAGGGAAAGGAGGCTGGAGAGTCCCCTGACACTCCTGGGGCAGGAGCTGGGAACAACCCCGGGCTCTCCCTGGACCCGCAGCACTGCTATGGTGGGACCCCCGGGCTCGCGTGTCCCTTCTGCTGTCCTTCACGGCTCATCCCAGGGCTCCCCACGGCTCGGAATGGCACAGAACAGCACAGCACGGCTCCGGGGACAGGCGGTTTTCCAGCTGGCCACGGCGTTCCCGGCGCGTCTCGAGGCCGTCTGCGTCCAAGGGTCGTGCTTGCCAGCGCGGAGGGACGAGGTGGCTCCGCACCGCTGTCCCCTCCGCTCCCAGCTCAGGGACCCCGTCCCCTGCCCCGCGCCCCCCGCGGGTGGGGCAGTGGGGGGCACGGAGCCGCAGCCGCTCGGGGGTCCGAGGAAAAAGGCAAGAACTTAACTCCCATTAACCATCCCATTGTACCGGCCGTGGGAATAATCGGGTTTGCTAATGCAATTGCTGCCGCGATGCGAAAATCCGACTGGAAAATGTATTAGAGCAATTATCCGCCTCCCTCCGCAGCCGGCGGAGCATTAATATTCAATTTTGATGTGGAAGCCCTATTATGTTAATGACTTTGGTGACAAAAGTCGTTAATGTAAGTCGGTTCCTTTATGGCGCGGCATTAGCCGGGGTGAGCGCGGCCGCGGCCGCGGGGCGGGATGGAACGGGGGGCACGGCGCGAGGATCCGGGATGGGGCTGGGTGGGGAGCCGGGATGAGCCCCCACCCCACCCCGCACAGCCCTCACGCCTCGGGCCGAGCGGCCGCTCCCCGCAACCGGAGCTGCCGGTGCTCCGGCGGCTGTGCCGGGGCGGATTATCCGCGCTGCAGCGCATCCGGCAGCGCCGCTCCCTGCGCTGCAGCTGCCCTCCTTTGTTCTCTCCCTGGGCCCCGGGAGATGCACCGGTGCTTCCCTGCCTGCCGGAGGGCGCAGCCGGGCCGGCCAGGGCTGGCCGCTGTCCCGGCCATCGGGTGACACCGGGGCTGTGTCCCTGCCCGGCTGCTTGGTGCTGCTGTCGTGGTTTGGCAGTGCCGTAGGCAGGCCTGGCTGGACGGGGGGATGGAGCCAGAGCTGTGGGCTGGTGATGGGAGACGTAGGGAGGGGTATGAGGAACAAACCAGCAGCGGAGTCAGCACCCCCTGGCCAGGCCATCAGCAGCCACCACCACGGGTCCCAGTCGGGAATGTCAGTGCCATGGCCAGTGTGACACTGCGCTGTGCTGTGCTGTGCTGGTGTCCTGGAGCACTGGAGGGATGGGAACGGACAAAGATGGAGCTGGGAGCTGCCTGTGACCGAGAAAACGACCGTGACCTTCACCTTTCCAGCAAAGAGCTCGTCCTCCTGCTGCTGGGCGGGGAGTGCCCCGGCTTTGCCATGAGTGTGGCCATGGCACGGGCATGGGGCTGGCGTGCTGCTGCGCCCGGTCGGGAACCGGGGTATTTCTCACAGCCGAGAAGGGGGACAGGAGATCCCAGACACAACCGAGGCACAGGACTGGATTTCCCGGTGGTCCTTTCCAGGACCCCTTGGGAGGCTCCTGCCCGGTGCAGTCCCCTCCGTATAGTCGGTGATAGGCACAGGCCTGTCCCGGCACACAGATCTACACGTGGCTCCGTCCCAGCCCTGGGGTTTCATGTGTGGTGCAGCTCCGTCTGCATGGGGGCTGCAGCAGTTGGGATTTCCTACCCAGAGCCCCCAGGATGATGCCCCCGACCACAGTCCCGGCACTAACGGGCAAGTGGGACCACAGGCATCCAAGTACAAAATAACCCTGCTGCCACCTCTGGCTGTCAGGGCCAGCCCCGACCCACAACACGCCTAGGAGAGTGCCCGAGGTTTGCAGCCGGGGCTGGGGCCGCTCCACCTGGTCCCCCGGGATCTACCAGAGCAGGAAGGTGCCGAGCCGTTGGTGGCACTGGGATCCGGCACTGATAGCGTATGGACAGGCACGTGTCCTTGGCACTGCCGGGGACACAGCCCGGTAGCACGGGGCCCCGCACGGCCGCGCCGGGGTCCCCCCGGTCCCCTCGCTGTCCCCGGTCCCCGCGGAGGCGGCTCCGCGCGCACGTGGCCGGGCCGGGCCGTGCCCCGCGCTCCGCCCCGCGCCCCCCCCTCGCGCCCATTGGCCCAGCGTCCCTCATCCCGCGTTCCCATTGGCCCAGCGCCCCCCATCCCGCGTTCCCATTGGCCCCGGAGCCCTCCACAAACAAAGGCCGGAGCCCGGCGGGGGGCCCGGCGCGCCGCTCTGATTGGCGGGGCGAGGGGGCGGGGCTGCCAGGCCAGGTCCCGCCCCCCGAACAGCTCCGGGTGCCCTAATATGGAGCTGGGCGGGGCGCGCTCATTCATGCGCGCGGGGAGGGGCGGGGCCCCCGCGGGGCTGCGCTTCCCGCCCGCGGCGCGCGCTGCTCGTTCCCACGGCGCGGGCGGGTGAATGAATGGGCGCGCGCGGGGGCACCGCGCCGGACCCGTGTGGCTCGGTACGGTCCGGTAAGGCTCCGTACGGCTCGGTAAGGCACCCTGTGGCTTGGAACGGCTCGCTACAGCCCCGTGCCTGTGTTAATCATGGGTACGTGCAGGTAGGGAGCGTGTCCACGCGCGGGTGTGGCGGTGGCGGAGCTCGCGTGGGGCGGGCGCGATCGCGTCCTGAGTGTGCGTGGCTGCGCGTGGACCCCCCGTGGTTATGTCCCCGGTGGTGTGTCCATCTGCACGCCCCTCTGTGCCTTGCACACCCACGCGTGCTTTGTTTTGGGGGACGACGGGGGCTTCCCGCGGCCCTTCACGCCTCTGCATCGCTCCAGCCCAGCCCCTGGGGCAGCACCAGCATCCCAAATGATTGGGGACCCCCATCCCAAAATCCATCCCATGGTGAGTACCCACTGTGGGGCCCCACGGCTGACACTGGGATGGCACCGAGGTGGGGACACCACAGCCTCTCGTGTCCCTCCAGCACAGGCTGTTCTGTTTGTCCTACAGTGCTTCAACCCTCCCCAGATGGGTTCGGCTCCTTGCCTCCATCCTCCTCATCGTGCCCATAAATTCATTCCTGATCCCGTTCCCAACCTGCCAGGCCCTCACGGGACACGCGGTGGCTCCCAGCCCGTGCTGAAGATACGCACTGAACTTTGGTCCCTGAGCAATTAAGGTGCCTGAAACTGCACTTCATTAATGGTTGTTCTGCAATAAAACCCATCAAACTGCCCTTATTTGCAATATAAAACTGCAATTTGTTTTAATTTATGTTTTTCAATCCCTGCCGGGTGGTTCCTGGGATCTGCCAGGCATCTGTCACTGGAACCAGCCGTCGGGAGCAGGGTGGCTCTGGGTGGTGGGTGCCGGTCCCTGGGTGTAGGGGGGACATGGGGTGGGGTGTGGGTGGGCTTGCCCCAGGTCTGGAGAGGGGGTTCCTCTTCCTTCCCATCCCCCGTGGACCCTGCGCTGTGTCCCCCAAGAAGGGAGGGCAGGGATGCTCCCATGGTTCCAGGGAAGAGCATCCCTGTGCCATGGGAGGTTCATGGGTGCCCCCTGGCATGGAGCTGCCACTGAGGCGAATTCCTGAACAAGAGTGGGATGGGTGGAGCAGAGATGGACCCAGCTGTTTTCCTGGGACAGCATCACCCATGAGAGCTGGGAATCTGGCTGAGCTCAGCGCGTTGCAGCACACGTGTGCACATCCCTGCGGAGCAGCATTGGACACAGCAGCGGCCCCTGGACATCCCGAGTGATTTGTACTTCCATAAAGCGGCGCAGGATCCCTGCGGGATCAGCCAGCCCTGAGCCCCCATTTCTAATTACAGTAATTTTGGCTCTAGCGTCCTCCGGGGCCGGTTGTTCTCTGTGACTCCAAATCTGGCGGGAGGAATCTGGGCCATGGGGCAGGACTAGGAAGGGCTCTGAGCCACCTGGGATTCCCAGTGGATCCTGTGGTGGGAATGCTGCCTGCTGGCTCCCAAACCCAGCAGGCTTTGCCGGCTCCCAGTGTCCCCTGCTGGCAGAGCGGGGTCGGCGTCCCTCGTGCTGGTGCCCGGCCGTTCAGAGTGGTCGGGGCTTTCCAGAGAATTCTCCTTGCTCTCGGCAGGTTTGTGATGGGCAACTGCCCTGGTGCTGCTGGGACAGAGTCCGGCTCCTGCTGGAGGGAGAGTTTGGGATGTTCAAAGCTGCCGAGCAGCTGACGGTACCTGAGGAGCTGCAGAAAACCCCATTCCCTGGGGATGGGCACGGACCAGCCCCGGGGCTGTGGCACAAGAGCGTGGCAGAGTGGGGGCGGCTCCCCTGGCGTCCCCATCCCGTGTCACGGGGACTCCTGGCTGGCTCTGCACATTTCCTAAGCTCCCGACTCCCACTCGGACATGGAGAAGCCTCTAGGGCCCTTTTCCTCACCCCGGGTGACATTCCCGAGGGGATCCCTCATCCCACCCCGAGGACACACACGGACACAGCCACCGCTCTGGCACAGGAGCCAGGAAAACGCAGCCGGAGCTACCGATCCCGGGCCACACCTGGAGGGAATTAGGCCGCCTGTTCACCTCCCTGCAAACCTTTTGTAGAGCGAATTCCTGCGGTTTGCCATCGCAATTGCTGCAAATTATACGAGCGCCGCGTTTCGCTCCGACGGGAACGTGCCCTTGGCGTGTGCCGCTCCGAGCGGCCGCCACGCCTGGCCTCGGGGGGCCCTTCCAGAGCCCCCCCGCATCTTTCCTTCTTTTTTCTTTATCCTCTGGGATGCGGGGGGCACGTCCGCGGCAGAGCTGGGGATGGCTCCGGGTGGGATGGGGAGCAGCTGTGTGTGCACAGCTGGATGCGTGCCCAGATGGATGCCGGGGTTGATGGGCTGCCCTCGAGGGGCCTTTCAGGTGCCCCCATCACGCCGGGGACCCCCGCTCGGGTGCCAGCGCTGCTGCCAGATGTGTGGTCACGGGTGTATATGCACACAGGCATGTAAAGGCACGGCGCACACCCATCTCCGTGCCTTTCCACGCGTGGATCTGCATGGATGTGTGTTCTCGTGCATTCCCGCACCTGCCCGGCCGTGCTAAGCTCTCCGGGGGTGCCCCCAACCATAGGGACCCCCCTTTACCCTCCACCACCACTGAGTCCAGGCCTCCAGGGCGGCAGGAGCGTCCCCACTCGGCCGCGCGTACACGTCACTTCCTGCGGCGGCGGCGGAAGCCGGAAGTGCCGCTGTGGCCGGTGCCGGGTCGGGGCGGGCCCGGTGGGGCCATGGCGGGCACGGCCGGCTGAGGGGGACCGGGGGCACCGGGCGCTCCGAGCCGGCCGTGGGGCTCGGGGAGCGGCTCCAAACCGGGTCCCCCGTCGTGGGGATCCTCCGCCGCGGGCCATGGCGGCGGCGGCGGGTTCCAACTGGGGCCTGATCATGAACGTGGTGAACAGCATCGTGGGCGTGAGCGTGCTCACCGTGCCCTTCTGCTTCCGACAGGTGAGGGGCCGCCCGCCTGGGCGCTGTGTCCGAGTGGGGTCCTGCCGGTGTCCCCCGGGCTGGGGCGGGGGCGTCGCTCCGTGCCCCGGCAGCCCAAAGCCCCTGAGAGCTTCTCCACACCCGGGGAAGGCGGGCAGAGACCACCTCTGCCCTTCTGGTCTGAATTTCGGGGGTGGTTCCCTGGTTGGAAAGGAAAGTCGGCAAAGGAAACGCTTAAGACCCAGGTCGGGCATCTCGTGTTCCAAACACTGCGTTTCTCTTAGTTGTGAAGTCTCCAACTCAAAACTTCTGCACCAAACTCTGGGTTTTTCTCTGTCCTGTGGTCTCCAACTGATTGTTTTTGCCTGTCTTGTGAGGAGAAGGGAAAAATTAAATCAGAGGATTTAGCCATAAATCCTCAAACGTGAGTTGACTTGGAGGTGAAGGCTTTTCCAAACCCCAGCTGTGCCCTCATGCCCCTCCTTGGGATTTGGGCCTCTTCCAAGTCACCTGCTTGGTGCCCCGTGGTTCCCAGCCCTGTGAACAGGGAAGGGAGTGAGTCAGGAGCTGGGTGAGGAATTTGTGCTGCCAGATGGTTGTTGATAAATCAGTCTGCAGCAGAGGTGGCACCTCGGGGTCTGTCTGTGCTCCTTGGACCCGCTGGGAGCTGTGGAGGGGTGAGCCAGGGTGGAAATTCTGCCCCACAAGCTGCTCCCAGTTCACTCCTCAGTGCTTGGACTGGTGCAGCTGGGGACTGTGGGGAGCAGGCGTGTGTTCCACGTGTCCTTGTGCCCTGGAGAGTGCTGTGGAGCCAGTAGGAAGGGGACAGAACTTCCTGAAAGAGGGAAAAATGTGGCTGGAACACGTGGGGGAAGCTGAGGGTGCTGAAGGAGGCTGGATGGGCTGTGAGGCCCCCATCTCCTGCTGGTCTCTTCCCGCTCTGCTCCCTTGCAGTGTGGGATCCTCCTGGGAGCCGTGCTGCTGATCTTCTGCTCGTGGATGACTCACCAGTCCTGCATGTTCCTGGTGAAGTCGGCCAACCTCAGCAAGCGCAGGACCTACCCCGGCCTCGGTGAGATCCCAGCTCCAGGGCTGCTTCCCAGCCCTCCTGCCCTTCTAACTGCACTGTGGCCTTGGCCTCCCAGTTTACATTTCCTCAGTGGTGCTGTTAGAACAACAAATGTTTTCTTGCCGCAGTTCGCAGTTTCCCTTGTTCTGCCTCGGCCTCTCCCGCGGGGCAGTGCTGGGGTTGGATCCTGCTCCCCACAGCCCTTAATGGGTGCTGAGTTGTTTTGACTCCGCGGGGCAGGGGAGGAGATGATCCAAACCCCAGCTCCTGGGAGCCATCTGGGATGAATTGTGGGTCTGGGATGAATTAATTATGGGTCTGGGCACGAGTTCCCCACCCAGTGCTGCCGGGACAGCGGGTCCTGCCAGCCTGGCACGGAGCTGGGCTGCCTGGATCCGAGCTGGGAGCTCCTTTATGGCTCAGCAGAGAGGAAACAGAGCGAGGTTCCAAAGGGCTGAGAAAATAAAAACATGTGGAAGATCCCTGGGTGGGTTTTGGCAGAGCCCGGCCGCCCTCGGGGCTCAGCACTGGCGCCAGGATTGGCCTCTGCTCGTGGCTTTGCTTAGGATTCTGACTGACTTGGGGAGCAGGAGGAGGTGTTTGGGTTCCAGTCCTTGCCATTGGCATACGAAGCAGCAGGAAAAGTCGCCTTTTCCTTGTTCTGCCTTTTCTGTGGGAGGAGGGAGCTGGTTGGCGCTGCCCTGGCACAAGGGCTCGCACCAGCTGCTGACAGATGGGTTTGCTCCTCCCTCGGAGTGCCCGAGGTGCTGCTCCCAGGAAGCACATCCCGGCTGATGCTGACTTGTGTCTGCTAGGAACGGAAAGGATGGAGAAGTTCCATGGTCTGGGAGGTTGTTTTGGTGCCAGAGGGAAGGGGGAGCCGCCGGTGCCGCTGCTCCCTGCCCCTCACAAGACGCCTTTGTGTGCTGCTTCCCGGAGGACAGAGAGTCCCCTCCACCTTGGAGTGTGTCCCGGGAAGAAGGGATCCTCTGCACGCCCCGGAGCCAAGGGGCTGGAATACAGAGAGGGCCAGTAATGCTTCCCAGCTTCCTCCTTGCAGGCGGGGGCTGGCAGCAGCGCCTGTGCCCGCTCCCGGTGCCCTGGGAGAGGTGCCACGGGCCGGGAGCGCTCCCACGCCGCATCCCAATGCTCCGAGGTCGGGCAGCTCCACACAGACCCCCTTTGTCCCCACAGGCTGGGCCCGGGGACATCTGCGGGCACTCCTGGGAGGCTTTGGCAGCGCTGAGCCGCCGAGGAAAGTTGTGCACATTCCCTGCAGGCAGGCAGTGCCTTCCGGAGGAACACCGGGAGCGATGGCTCCGGCACAAAGGGTGTCCCAGGCTGGGGCTGGCACTGGCTCGTCACCACTGCGGGAAGGGGAAGGGCTGCAGGGAGATTTGTGGGTGAGGAGGGAAGTGGGAGGCAGTTCCCAGATGGATTTTAACCAGGAGATGAGTGAATCCCTCCCCTTCCAGCAGCCCTCGGGATGTGCTGGGGCTGTGGGGGGAACCTCAGTCCCGCAGGGCAGGGGGCAGAAGCTCTGTCCGAGGAACCACACTGGGTTTAAAAGGCTTCTCCAGGTATTGAGTAAGCTCTGCCTATTTTGGGGCATTCCAACATCCCATTCCAAGGATTTGACTGTACCGTTTATTTTACAATTGTCACCTCCTGGAGAAGATAAAGAATCCCATTTTTCCATTGTCCTCAGGTGGGGACACCTGCCTACAGTGTTTGGAAGCTTGTTCTCATTGAACATAAATTCCAAACAGCTGGGGAGATGGGCAGGTTCCAGTATCACTCAGGGCTGTGTCCATATCCAGAGACTGGAATGTGCTCTGGAAGGATTGGCAGCACCATTCTTCCATTCCCCCCCAAGCTCAGCCTGTTACTGACCCATTTCCAGCAGGGATATTTTCTTCTTGCTGGCTTCTCTTTCTCCTCCCAGACCTTTCGTCTGTGGGCCTGACCCCCCAGGGCTGTTGCTTTTTCCCTCATGGTTGTGAATTCCCAGAGGAAGCTGGAGTGGCCGCTCCCTGTGCCTGGGCATGGTGCCTGGTGGCGCCTGTCCCACTGCCCTGTCACTGATCCAGCAGCTATTTTGGGTGCTCCCCCACATCCCTGCTCCAGGCTGTGGGTCCCTGCCGTGCCTTTTGCTCATTCTGTGGGAGAACATCTCGTTTCCTGAATTTTTAACTCGCGTAGAGTCCAAGGAAATCAAGAGTTGAAGCTAATATTTGAAATAGCAGAAGAAGCTTCCAGAAAGGATTCGAGTTTTGTTTTCTGGCAGGCACTGGGAATGTTGGGCTGTGCCTTGAGGGAGGGCAGAGGGGACTCCAGGGTGGTGGGTTCATGCTGGACCTCACTGGCACATTTGGGCACTGTGGTCTGGGTTTGGCACCGGAGCTCCCCATTCCCGTTCTGCCCAGTAAGAACTAAAAATAGAAGGCGAGTTTTCTTGGCATTGTCTTTTTAAGAGAAAACCCAATGGTTTGAGGACTACTGAGCATTTTCTGCTCCAACCCAAGGATGGGAGGGAGGGGGGAAAGCAAAGCCTTGGCAGCAGCCCTTTGGTGTGGGTTGGGAGCACTGGGTTTTCTGGGAATGGGATTGAACGTTCTGGGCACCAGCTCAGCTCTCCCAGCCAGCGATGTCGGGCGGCCCAGTTCGAGGGGGAAGATAAAAATAAAAAGGGGACTTGGATTGGAATTCTGCACCACTTTAACTTTTGCCACACACAATCTTGTACAGGAATATTTTCTCTCCCATTGCCTTTAATGGCTGCCATGTGTGGCTGCTGCTTCACACCACTTCTGGTTTTAAATAGAAAAAAAAAGAACCTACTTGCTGGCTTTCCCTCATCCCTGTTCCTGTCTTATGTGGTTTTCAGTTTCCAAAGGGAAAGGCTGAAAAAGAAAGTGGGAGGGTGAGGGAAACAGCCCCAAAATACCAGTGGTGGGTTCCTGCTGCACTGCCCTGTGTCACTGTTAGTGTCTAATTGTGAACTGACATCTTGCCCTGTTCTGGACCTTTCTTTGACTAACTTCCACTCTTTTTTTCCTTTTATGCCAGCATTTCATGCCTATGGAAAAGCAGGAAAAATGTTGGTGGAAACAAGGTAAATCTGCTGCAGATTCAAAGTGTGAACAGTTTGGGTGCCTTTGGTAAAAACTTTTCTGAGCCTTGCTGTGCTCTCCTTCGTTTCCCCTGCTGCCTCCAGGAATTCCACAGGAGGCTGAGTGAGATGCCCTGAGCACAGCTCACAGGTGTCACCTCCATCCTGCCTGTTCCCAGGCCCTGGGAGCACAGAAGGTGGAGATGAGCTCGTCTCCTGCTCTGCTGTGAAATCACAGCCCTGTCACTCGTGGCAGCTTTCCAGGGGTGACATCCCTGCTGTTGAGTTAGTGTGAGGGAGTGTTTGCTTCCTTGCATCCCGGGGTCTGTGCTGCTCCTGCCCTCTGTGCTGCCTTCCCTGCGAGGTGCCTTGAGGGGGAATCCTGCTTCCATCTCTGCTTCCTCCCATGACCCCAGTGCAATGTCAGGTGATGGCACAATCCCCACAGCCCTGCTTTTTCCATCAGGGATTCTTTTCCAGGCATGTTGAGCCCAGGGCCAGCAGTGGTGCCGGCTCCTTCGCTCTTCCCAGCTGCAAACTTCTGCACAGCACTAAAAATACACAGAATATTCCTCAGATGTTACTTGTCCATGCAAGCTGAGGCTGTAATTGCCACAGGGGGATGTTCTATAATTGGAACTGGGAAGGAAAGTGGTCCAGGAGTGGGAGGAGAAGCAGTTCATGGACAATCTTTTCATTAAACTGTGGTCCATTGTGTGGAGAGACGTTGGAGAGCCCACTAGATATCAGGAGTCTCATGGCAGGGTCCTGCTGTGGGTGAGGGGCTCTGAGAGCCTCGTGCTGATCCTTTTGAATTTTTCCAGGAGTTCAAGGAGTTCTTGTCCTCTCCAAGATTAGTTTTCCTTGTTTTTTTTTTTCCTGTGGCTCCCAACAGGAGTTAAACCCCTGCATGGGTTGTGGGCAGAGCTGCATCTCCGAGTGTTTGGTGTGGATAGAGGTTCTGTGGGGGCTGTTTTATTGGGATGGAGTGCAGAAGGGGTGTCCTGATCTTCCCAACGCTGAGGATGGAAGTGTGGCCCTCCTAACCTGTCCCTGTTTGTGTTTGCAGCATGATTGGGCTGATGCTGGGCACTTGCATCGCTTTCTACGTTGTCATCGGCGATTTGGGCTCCAACTTCTTTGCACAGATGCTCGGATTCCAGGTGAATGAATCGCTCCTGCAGTGCTCCCAGACCTTGCACTGAGCCCTGTGTTCCCTGGATACTGCAGAGCTCCTGCCTCAGAGCGTGCCCAGCACCCCCTGGGGTCCCGGGGGGGCTTTGTGGGGTCCCCTCATGGAGAGATCCTGGTGCACGGAGCCTGTGGCTCTGGGAAGTCTGGGAAGCTCAGACATATGGCAAACAATCAGCTGTGTAAAACTCCAATAAGGCATTTCCATCAAAAGAATTCTTTCTAACTTGGTCCCTTATTAATTCTGGAGCAGATTCCTGGGGGAGATAATGCTTCCTGCCTTAATTCCTGCCCCAGTGGGTAGTGACAGGCAGTTCCTCTGCCTGAGCTTTCCTCCCTGTAGTTCAAGAGGGATTTTTTGTCCTGTCCCTGGTTGTTGTTGTGGCCAAAGTCTCTGTGTTCCTGCCTCCTCAGCCGTGTGATGAGCCTGCTGCTGGCTCAGGATGCTCAGAGGCAAGAGGTGCTCCTCGGAGCCGGCACGAGCGCTGTGCAGGGAAGCAAAAGGATTTTTGGTAGAGTGTTATCTGTGCTGCCTGATGCTCCTAAGCTCAGATTAAAGGACTGTGAAGTTAAAAAAGAAGCGTTGAGGCTGCAGCCAAATTAGGTATTAAATATTTCCAAGCATTCCAGAGTGTTCTGCTATAATAAATACCAGTGTGAGGCTTTGATTAATTTTCTGGATTGGAGTTTCCAACACTTTCAATTTCTCGTCTCCCCAAGTAAATTTAGGTTTTATTTAATTGCATGAAAATACCTAAATAGCTTGTGCTGGATTAGCATTTAACCCCCCCAGCCACCCCCCAAATTCTTCCAGCTCGGACCTGTCACACACTGCCGAGCAACAGTGGCACCCAGCGACTGTCTCAGCTCAGCACAGACAGAGCCCACAGAGCGCCGAGCTTGCAGCATCTTCAACACCTCCAGACACAGAACTGCGCTGTTTAAAGTTGCTTTTCACCCTGGGAAGATGAACCATGCCAGGGTTTGCTGATTGGGTGGGTGTGCTGAGTATCCTCCCTGCTCCAGGTGTTTATGCAGGTCTCTTGCAGGTGACGGGCGCGTTCCGGATTGTCCTGCTCTTCGCTGTCTCCCTGTGCATTGTCCTTCCCCTGAGCCTGCAGAGGAACATGATGGCCTCCATTCAGTCCTTCAGTGCCATGGCTCTCATATTCTACAGCGTGTTCATGTTCGTGGTGGGTATGGACACCGGGCGTCCCATTTTCCTACCTCCTGTTGCTTTTTAATGAGCGCTTTCACCTCCCAGATGCTCCTGTGATTCCCTCATGGAGCCCCAGCGCTGTCTCACCCCAATTTCAGGAGTGGAAGGAAAGGGAGGTGTGGGAATTCTTTCCATGGAACTTTTCTAGTAGGCTGTGCAGGGTCACACCTCAGAGCTGCCTCCTCAGGGAGGTGTGGAACCTCCCGGGAGCTGTGTCTTTAAGAAACCACAACATTCACGGGAGTTGGCTGCACTGAAACATGTCTGGGGATTAGAAACCCCATCCAAGGATATTATAAACAGACATTCAGACATATTTACCTTCTGCTTCCTGTGCAACCCAACTCCTGTCAGTTCTTGTGCCCATGGCAAGGGAGCTCCCTGGCCTCGGCTCCTCCCCCTTTCCATAAAGTTTTTCCTTCTCTTTGGTGAGCTGGTGTTGTTAAATGGCCCTGGAGCAGCAGGTGGGATCCTGTTTTAGGACCCTTTGTCTCTCTCTGCTGAACAGGATTCTCTGAGGCCAGCAGTGCTTCCTGTTTGGATTTAAAAACACATTTAAAAAAACCCATTTAAAAAGTGCAGAAGAGGTTGCTTTGAGCAATAATTGTCGCAGTTAATGTGTCGGTGGAAAATGTCCCACCCTGGTGTGTGCTGGGATGTCTGATGGCATCAAACAAGGGGGGAATGTCAGAGATCCCTTGAATTCGTCCCTGGGGTCCTTGGTGGCCCTGGGAGCTGTGTGGGTGGGATGTGGGGCTGTGGTGGCAGCTCAGGCTGCTTCGGGCAGAGCTGTCACACGCTGCCTCTTATCCCAGCCTGGCATTGCTGCTGCCATGGGGCTGTTTGGGGCTGGCTCCTCACCCCTGCTCTCTGTGCTGGCTGCAGGTTGTGGTGTCCTCCTTCAATCACGGGCTCTTCAGCGGGCAGTGGCTGCAGCGAGTGAGTTACGTGCGCTGGGAGGGCATTTTCCGCTGCATCCCCATCTTTGGAATGTCTTTTGCCTGTCAGTCGTAAGTACCTGCCCTTGCCAGCCCTGGCAGTTGTTCCTGCAGTGAGTTTGTGTGAGGGCACAGGGTCAGGAGGAGCTGCAAGGGATAGATACCATCTGCTTTGGTGGTTTGTTTTCATCAGAGTATTTTACAGCTCGCTCAAGTTCAGCCTCTCATTCAGTCGTGACCCTTTTGTTACCCAGACCCTTTTGTTGTTCCATTTCACCTGGGAGTTCTTGTAATGGAGCAACATGAGACCACTGGAGCCATACAGCTCCTCGGGAGCTTCTGGTGCAGCTGCAGGAGGGATGAAATTCCTCTGGTTCTTGAAGGGAATGCTGGAGCACCAGGAGAGGCTGTGCCTCCCCACTGTGTGACCCCCTGAGTACTGAACTCTGGGGGCTGCTCTGCTTCCCCAAATTTCCTGGGGAACACTCCGAAGATCACGCAGTTGTTGGCTTTGGAGGATTGTTCCTGCCTTTCCAGTTCCCTGGGTTTAGTGGCACATGGAAGGAGGTGAGAGCAGACCAGGCTATTTCCCTTTCCAGTTCCCTGTTTTTGCGAGGGTTTCTGCTGCCAAGTGCAGGAAGGTGAGGGCAGGCCAGGCTGTTCCAGGTTTCCAGCAGTATTCCCTGCTGCAGCAGGACACCATGTGAGTGCTACGTGCCTGGCCAGAGCCGTGACAGCTCCAACCAGTGTAAATCCAGCCCTGGACACGGGAAGGACTGGCCTCCTCTGGAAGGACCATCCTCCTCTGGAAGCCTGGCAGAGCTGGGCTTCCCCTGTGTAGTTCCAGCAAACGGGTCTCGTGCCAGCAGTAAATGAATGTGACAGATAAAATTTGCTCAGACTGCTGTGTTTACACCCACTCCAAGATCCAAATCATCATTTCCCACTTACTGGCTCTCTTGGCAGCTCAGATCCTACCCCGGCACACTCCAGGCTTGCTGTTTAATGTCTCCATTACAACTGGCAAAGGGAATTGTGTTCTCTTGCAGCTTTACCTTGTTAACAAATCCCTTTAATTTTTTTTTTCCTTATGGAAGCCACACAGTACCCAGCACAATTTCCCTGGGAGTTGGAAATGCAGGGAAATGGTTTGGTCTGGACCTGTGTGTGCCTAAATAGGGGCTCCATGGCAGCACTTTTGTGGCAACCCAATCTAAAGCTGTGTGTTTTTTCCAAACATCAGGAAAATACACTGTCCCCAGCCCAGGCAATATATTTTTTTTAAATTTCTTTCCATCTGTGTATTCTCTCTCTTTTTCTCTCTACCCACCCTCTATATATTCTATTCCTCTCTTTATGTGTAGTTTATCTGTATAGTCTCAGCTGGGTAGATTTAATGTTGCTAGCCTCTGAATCACCTTTTTAACCATCCCACACACTGCAGAGCCTCCCTGTTTCCCTCTTCTTTCCTTCCCAAGGCTGAGTGTTTGGCTGGACCCTTCTCTCGGGGGCTGAAGGCCAGAATGTAGCTGGAGGTGGCTGTGGAGAGGGAAGGGAGGAATCCCAAATGGAGAGATTCCCAGGGAAGCCAGTCTCCTCTCTCCCAGGGAGGAATCCCAAATGGAGAGATTCCCAGGGAAGCCAGTCTCCTCTCTCCCAGGGAGGAATCCCAAATGGAGAGATTTCCAGGGAAGCCAGTCTCCTTGCTCCCAGGGAGGAATCCTAAATGGAGGGACTTTGGGAAGGCAGTCTTCTCTCTCCCAGGGAGGAATCCCAAGTGGAGAGATTCCCAGGGAAGCCAGTCTCCTCACTCCCAAGGAGGAATCCCAAAAGGAGATTCCCAGGGAAGCCAGTCTTCTCTCTCCCAAGGAGGAATCCCAATTGGAGAGATTCCCAGGGAAGCCAGTCCCCTCTCTCCCAGGGAGGAATCCCAAAAGGAGATTCCCAGGGAATCCAGCCTCGCTCCCTGCCAGTACCTCCAGCCCCGGCACGTGTCCCGGAGCCGACGTGCTCGGCCTCCTTTGACATTCAGGGATTAAGGGTTAAGGATCTTTGTGCTCGGCCTCAGCCTGACACACTTCCTGGGAATGGCTTGCTGCCCACTGGAGCTGGGGATACCCCTTCCCATCTCCCTGCACGCTCCCGGCCTTCTCCCCGAGAGTTCCAGGATGTAGCCGCTAGAATGAAAGTAACAAGAGGTTAATGAGTTGCTAAAATATGCACCTGGTGTCAAAAAGGACCTTCCCCAGCTTCCCAAGGCTGTAAATACCCCAAATCCCAGGGAACTGGCACTCCCGGCTATCTGTGAAGCAAGCTGAAGTAGGACAGGCGCTGCGCTGGGGTTTGTTTGTTTAACTTTTCCTTCAGACAGTGGGATGCTCCAACCTTCTTCCCGCTTTTCCTCAGTAAACACTGTATTGCTTTAATTATCAGCACGGAGAGCTCCAAGAACAATAATCTGTGGCGCTGGGGCTGGCCCGGGGCCACCCGCGGCCCCGGGAACAAACGGTTATTCATTTTGCAACCCTCTCTGAACCCCCGTGTTTACATCACACGTTTCGCTCCACGTGGTGGGGTGGGGAGAGCAGGAATATTTTCGCAACACTTAAAAGTTATGAGTGTTCTGAAATCTCTTGGCATTAGCAGTATAAATTGTGGAATAGCAGCAGGTGTTTATGCTCCAGAGGGGGAAGGTGTCAGGGATTCGTTGCTGCTGGGCTGAGGCAGAGCACGGGCTGGGATTGGGGATTTTCTCCCGTTTTCTGCAGGTTTCCTTAAGTATTTTACCCTTTTTACAGTCAGGTCTTGCCTACTTACGACAGCTTGGATGAACCGTCTGTCAAAATCATGAGCTCCATATTTGCTTCTTCCCTAAACGTGGTCACCACCTTTTACATCATGGTAGGAACTTCCCCTTCTCTTTCCTTGCCAGAAATCTGGAGGGGCCACAGGGATGCGGATTTATCTACAGCTGGGGCTGGTTTCTGCTTATCTGTATTTATTCTGACAGATAAGGCATTGTGCTGAAAGCAGAGTTAGGTGGGAGGTGATGAACCCAAGAGCACAGAGGGCATTGGGAGAATCCAAGTTTTCAGAGTAGCACGTTTCCTTGGATGGAGGGCAGAGTGGAGGCCCAGCTCTTCCCGGGCCCAGCCTGGAGCAGGGGCTGCTGCCCCGAGCTTGGGAGAGCTTTTTCCAGCCTGTTGTGAAGGAAGTTATGCCTCATAAGGCAGCAGTTAATCAAACTGGGTTAATAATTCCTGAGGAGAGCCTTGGCCCATGAGCCAGGCTGCTGCAGGGAATTGTGACAGCCCCTCTGTTGGAGAGGGACAATCCATAGGCCTGGCAGCAAGCAAGGTGTGTCTCTAGGAAAACCCCTGGATTTGGTGAGAAACCTGCTTTTAGGCCGTTCCCACTCTTGAGTAACAACCTGTCCCAGGTTTTGGGGTGCTGGGGCTGCTGGCAGGTTGCCCATGGAAGTGACCTCACGCTGCCACTTGACTTCTCCAGAGGGAGGTCCCCATCCTGCTCCCTCTGTGTGCAGTGTTGGGAGTCTAACCCCACTCCCCTCCCCAGGTGGGCTTCTTTGGCTATGTGAGTTACACCGAGGCCATCGCTGGGAACGTGCTGATGAACTTCCCCTCCAACGTGGTGACGGAGATGATCCGAGTGGGATTCATGATGTCGGTGGCGGTGGGGTTCCCCATGATGATCCTGCCGTGCAGACAGGCACTGAACACCCTGCTCTTTGAGCAGCAGGTAAGATCCCAGGGCTGCCTCCGTGTGCAACTTGATTTTTGAAGGGTTTTTGTGATTCTTTGCTCTCTGACTGGGCCCCAAACCTGCCTTGGCTCCGTGAGACCCTGGTGATAATGGCATGTGGCAGGTCCTCGCTATCCAGAGGGACAAAGCCTCAACTCCCATCAAATCCTCAGTGCCCAGGGTGTCGTGACAGTACAGCAGGGGCGTGTGGCCATCTCGAAATCCTGCTCTGCTCAATGGTTAATCCCTGGCACTTGGAGGTTTGTGTCCTCTCTGCAGAGGAATTCCATGAGCCAAATGTCCCAGTGGAAAGCCCATGTCCCGTGGCTGCTGCTCCCTGCTCTGCTGGGGATTCCAGCTCTGGCACAGGCATGTTACACAGCTCAGAGCTGAGGTGGGTCTTCCCCTCAGAAAGAAGGAGAAATGTGCTTTTGGAAGCAGCAGAGCCTCATTTCCTGCTGCTCCAGCTGCTGTCCTTTTGCTGGCCAACTCATTGAGCTCAGGCTCCTGTTCCCGGCCTCGGAGCCCAGCCCAGCCCCGTTTCTTCTTGCTTCCTTGTGTGCCTGCTCATTCCTGCTCCGTTATTCTCACCCAGCACCTTTGTCAGCAGTCCTGGAGCAGCCCTTTCCCCTGCGGGTTCGGATGTCCCCTTCCTGCAGCACCCCCTGGGCTGCGGTGCCGGCCCGGTGCGGGGGTGGGCAGTGGGATATGGGATACGGGATACAGCCCTCTCCCACACGTTCCACCTTTCCCAGGGCCAGCTCCTCAGCCAGCCTTTGTGACTGAAGCTGGTCTGTCTGCTGGAGACTGTGAGTCCCTTGTGGCAGTGGCGTGTTCTCCTCTGTGCATTGTGCACGCGGAGCGCGCCGATGGGATTCAGCAAAAAACAGTGAGAGATTGTGGGAATGTTCTGAGGCCTTTGTGTATCCGCATAAATAGAAACCTCTTAGGCAGGAAATAAAACTTGAGCAATTTATAGCTCTAAATCCTGCCACTTCTGCCTGTGAGAAGCCCCTGCTCTTTTCTCACGTTGGGAGGGCCTGAGGATGGGGGCAGACTGGTGAGAGCCAGCGGGTGCAGAGGAGGAAGCGCTGGAAACACTTGGGAACACTTTGGATCTCGCCTGGGCTCAGCTCGTGGCTGGCTGGGCTCGGAAGGTGTCGCTTGGCCTCCCTCTCCCATCTGTGCAGCAGCGGAGCTGGGACCCGCCGGGTCTGCAGGGCACACTGGGGCCTTGCCTTCCACACCTCCCACTCGGGAGGTGGGATGGGATGATGGGAAGCAGAGGGCCTCTGGAATTCCTCCAGCAGCTGCCCAGCAGCACGCATCCTCCCCTGCGGTGTCCCTGGGGTGTCTCCCAGGGAGGAGCTGCTCCTGTGGTGTAGCGCAGCAGGAATGGCCCTGCTCCCAGAGCTGTTGGGGAACACCTCTCCCTAGCATAGCCAGAGCACTTCTCCTGTGACTTCTCCCTCCTGCTGCAGCCCTGAGCTCCTTCCTCCTGCCCTTGGCCTTGGGCTGCTCTCTGAGTCCCTGCACGGGGACTGGGGCACAGCTGAGGGGATCACAGCTGGGATGGGCTGGAGCTGCAGGGAGCATTGCTGAGGAAAGTTCTGGGGGAATTGCTGGGGGGCTGAGGGAGTTGCTCAGGGACTTGCTGGGGGGCTGAGGGAATTGCTGAGGGTGTGGGGACTGCGAAACCAGAGCTAAACTCTGCCCCTCCACCCTTGCCCTCCCAGCAGAAGGACGGCACCTTCGCTGCTGGGGGCTACATGCCCCCGCTCCGGTTCAAAGCCCTGACGCTGGCTGTTGTGTTTGGAACCATGGTCGGAGGCATCATGATCCCAAACGGTGAGTGAGGAGCTGGGAACAAGGGCTGGCTGCTTTCTCTGATCTCTGTTATTTGTTTTCCTGGCTGGGGTGACCAGACTCACACCCCATCCTGCCCGGGGGCTCTGGCAGCCGTCCTGTGCTGCTGCTCTGGCACTCCTGGAAAAGACCTTTGCTGACTTTTCCTCTTCTTCCCCAGTGGAAACAGTCCTGGGCCTGACAGGTGCGACCATGGGAAGCCTCATTTGTTTCATCTGCCCAGCTCTTATTTACAAGAAGATCCACAAGAATGCGCTTTGTTCACAGGTCAGTGCTGATGCTGCTTGACATCCCCCTAAGCCCTCTGCAGAGCCTGGGAACGTGCTTCATTTGGCTGCAGCACAGAAACTGCTCAGCACCTCCTCCAGCCTCCCCCTCCAGTCTGCCCAGTGCAGGTGGGAGCTGTTCTGGGTGGGATTCCACCACTTAGGGACGCACAGACAGTGGCAGATTGTGGCAGAGGTGCTGGCCCAAGCTGGAACACCAGCTCTTTTTGTCCCTCCAGCAGCAAGTGAAACAGTCATTTTGTGCATGAAATGCTGCTTCCAGTTCTCCTCCTGGTGGGGTTCAGGTTTTGGATCCTCAGAACAGGAAATCCAGGCAGGCTGTAACACCTTAAAGCCTCACATCCCGACCTGCCCGGGCTGGGTAAAACAAACAGGGCTCCACGATGTGGTTTCTGCTGCCGACCCTCAGCTTTCTGCCTTCAACCAAAATAATAGTAAAAAGGAACACACACATAGAGGTGTTGCTTCAGGAATTGATTTTCTGAGGGATTGGGGTCGTTCAGAGGCTGTTAGAAGTTTAACTTTTCCTTTTGCTCCAGTTTGAATTGGCCTCCTCAGGGACCGAAACAAAGTGGCTCTTTACTGGGCTTGATCTGTCTGCTCCTGCAAATACCGTGGGCTGAAATTAACAGGTTTTGGGGTTTTTTCCTAACAATAATTTAATCCACTGCCTTTTTCACAGGCCTCTGTCCCAACATTCCCAGTCGGGACAGTGCTGGGAATAAGGTTTTGGGCACTGTGTGGAGTCAGCAGGGGGAGAGCAGCACGTTTTTGTGGGGCCCACAGAACTGGTGGCTTGTTCTGTACTTAATGACTTGTGGCTTTGCAAACCTACGTGAATTTTTTAAGCAGGGTGTGTTTTTTTTCTTCCCTGTGCTTTCCCTGACACAAGGAAATAGTCCAACTTTCCAGCTTTCACTCTGAATTCTGACACTTAGCTCCGAACTTCTTTGAGTGAAACCCCGAGCAGAAGTCTGAATGCCAGCCTGGGTTTTTCAGGGAAACAAAGAGCACTTTCAAGAATTGCTTTCTATTCCGGCTGAGCCAGAGTGTTTCCCTGCAGTGCCTCGAGGCTGCACTCAGGACAGGCTGAGCTCTCAGCCCGGCTGCTCGGGGTGGGACACTGGGGCCCTCACAATGCCTGACCCCAAACCCGGTCACGAGGCTGAGGGAGATGTTTGTCCTGCAGAAATCCCCATAAAGGAGGAAGGGCTTATCTAAAGCATCAGGCCCCAGGTTACCTCTCGAGGGGCTGGCAGCAAGCTGTCCAGCCTTCCCTGAGTGATCCATTGCCTGTCAGGTTTGCATTCCTGCTTGGAGTGAGGACACACCTGCCCGCCCTGCTCAGCACCTCCCCGCCTCCACAGCCCAGCTCGGAGCCCACCCGCTCCTCCTCCCTCCAGATCTTTGCAAAGGCTCATTTATTCTTTCCCTGGAGCTCTGTCTTTGGTCTCCTCCTTCATTCCTGCTCTCCTTTGATCAGGTGCTCCACTCCATCAAAGTCAGCTCCTGAGGAAGGTGGCGGGTGGGGGGAGAGGAGCCAGCCCTGGGCTCAGCTGTCCTTCCCTTCCTGTCCCTGTCCAAACGGCTCACATGGATGTTCTCCCTCCTTCCCTGCATCACCTTTAGCCTCCTTCAGAGCAGCAAACCTCAGTGCCAGCTTTTACACTTCTCTGGGTTATCTTGGCTCTTGTGCTGCTGAGAAGTGGCTGCTTTTATCAGGCCACTTCTGGCACCCTGCAGCGTCCAGCGTTGGGCAGGTGGTGACATGGAAGGCCAGGTGTTTACAGGAGACGGTGCAAACTGAGGCTATGAAACAGGGACTTTGCACTAAAAGTAGTGAAGAGGATTTCAGGTGGGGAAGGGAAATGGGCAAATGTTTTCTGGCCAGCAAAGGCCTTCTGCTGGGGAGCTGGGAAGGATTGGAGCTGCTGCTCAGCTGGGCTGGGCTAGGAGCGCCCTGGTTGGAAGGGTTAGGTTGGAAAGGCAGGTCCAGAGCAGTTAAAAACCCAGAGTCAGGCACACAGTGCTGTGAGTGAAGCAGGGAGAGTGTTCCCTTTCTTGTGGTTAAGCATCTGTTCCTGCAAAGGTCCGCGTCCCGCTGCTCCCCGGGAGCCCCGGGTTTGGCAGGGCTGCCGCAGGGCGTGTGGGGGTCTGTGAACAGAGCGTGTAGCTGCCAACAGGAAGGTGTTGCCTTCCCAGTGTTGACACAAGCTTGTCCGAGAGGCCCCTCCTAGGGAGGCCGGAGTTGCTGTTGTCCCAGTTGGGGAAGAGGAGCTGCCGGAGGTCAGGAAGTGACCCCTCAGCTCGCTCCTGTGCGGGTGGAAAAGAGATTCCCTCTGCTCTTCCCTGGCAGCGCAGGGGGCAGCAGACCTTCCCCACCAGCACATCCAGGGGTACAGCCCCCCCAAACACAGCATCTCTGAGGAGGGACCCTGCAGTGACCGGGGCTCTGCATTCCTTTGCCATGACTCCGTCCCTCGGAACGCTCGGTGTCCAGGAGGACGGGGATGGCGTCACGCCACACAAATGCAGCGTGTTTGCTTCCCGTGGCTGCAGGAGAGGGGCTGAGCTAATGGCTCTGCTGTGCAGAGTTGGACTCATCTTCTGGGAGGAAGGAGGGCCAAGGGAGCGCGACCGGCCGAGGAAACGGCCACGAAAACTTCCTCTCCTGAATTCCTGTCCGTGCTGGGAGGGAGCGTGGCTCCAGGGAGATGGGCCCTGGCCATGCTGCCCTGCCCCAAGGCCTCCACAGCCCCTCACGTGTCCATGCTGAGAGGGGCTTCTGCAGAAAGGTCTCCGCTCTCGGTGGGATCGCTGGGTCTGGGGGAGATCATTCCCATGGGAGCAGACCTTGGCTCAGAAGTGCCTTGCAGTGCTGAACCTCCCCTGGCTCCAGGATCTCTGGATGTTTTGGGGATTGGTGGCTCCTCTGCCTGGACTGGTTCCTTGAGCGCCCGAGTCCTTGCAGACCTCACTCCCGTTCCTTGGACTGCCTTGGTCCCCTGAGCACAAACCGCCTGCTTTTCCATGTCATAAGTGTCTCCATGGAATGAAGCCAAATCGTGGCCCTCTTTATTCTGGTCTTCAGTTGGGAAGGGGGTAGGTGAGGAGGGGGGAGCTGGATGAGGGCGGCTCAGGGTCAGCCCAGCCTGTCTGCGGCTGCCACGTGTGCCCGTACCCGCTGCTCCGGGAGCTCGCAGCTGAACTCCAAATGTGCAGCAATCAAAGGGGTTTCAACCCGAGGCATTTGAGCCCCTGGTTCCCCACTAAGATAAGAAACAACAAAAATCCTTTTAAAGCATTTAATGTTTTCAGCCGTTTCCTATAGTTCCCTCCTCTCCCACGTTGCTCCTGGTTCCTGTGGCACCAGAATAGATCCTCTTTGTGGAAACGCTCTTCCTCTCCGCTGTTGTTTCTGGAAGGTGCCAGAACAGCCTCCCAGGCACAAAATGCATTTGTGCCGGGGCTGTGGATTGTGGGAGGGGAGGAAGTGGAGCAGCTCGAGCCCAGGGCAGCAGTGCAGGACCTGCTGACTCGGCGTTTGCCCGGGGGGGTGGATGGCAGGATATCTGCTCTTTGTGCACCCCGGGCAAGGCAGGCAGCACATTCTGCTCCTGTTTCCTCTGCAGCAGCTCTAAGGTCTGGCCTCTGCTCCCTGGCCACGCTACCCCTGATCCAGAGCTGCTCCACGTCCCGCCAGCCTTTTCCTTCCGAAGGCGTCGGGCTGTCTGCGGGGTGTGCTGGGAACGGGCCCTGCGGGGTCTCCTGGGCCCAGCTCTGACCACGCTGCTCCGTCTTTCTGGGTGACCTCCCTCAGCACGAAAGCATCGGCCCCTCCTCCCCCTCTGGAAGTGCCAATGTTTTAATTCCTCCTTCCAATTTCACCTCTCCCCTTGATTTGCAGTTTTCTGGCAGCTTCCAGTGGTGGAAGTGCTCCCTGTGGCCGTTCCTGGTTTTCCTCACGCTGAGAAGCATCTTTTTGTTGTGCTTTTTGTGGATTGGGATGTAAACCTGCACAGTGAGGATTGGGAGTCATGGAATCATGGAATGGTTTGGGCTGGGAGGAACCTTAAGGCTCATCCAGTTCCACCTCCTGCCATGGGCAGGGACACCTTCCACTGGACCAGGTTCTCCAAGTGCCATCCAACACTTCCTATGGCTCATGTGGAATTAGATCCTTTTCGATCAATTTGTCATCATGTAACAAGCTGTAAAAATTCTTTTGCTGCTCATCACTTTCTCCTTTTTGAGGTAGAGAAATTCCAAGAGCCCTTTCCTCCACAGGATCCAGATTCCATCCTTCTATTTTTATCCTCTTTGATCCTAGCTTTCTGGGAATCAGGGAGTCATTTCTCAGCAGCTTCTTGAGCCCTGGGACCAGGACCTCTGTGTGGACATGTTACCCTTGCTTTCAAACCCAAGGATTTTTAAGCAGCTCCCTGAAATGGTTGGGGGCTGCAGCAAGGCCAGGCTCCTCTGTGCTCAGCCAGACCCCATTTCATGGAGTTCTCATGCTAGGAATACCAGGGAATGATTCTTTGCAGCAGGACTTGTGTCTGCCACGTGCATTTTCCTATCCCTGTGTCCTGTCCACTCACTCTTGGGCCCTTCCAAAGCCTTTCCAACAGCTTCCAGCCTCTGAAATTCCTATTCCTCTGCACCCAAATGTGAACCTCAGCCAGGAGCAACTGGTTTTCTTGTTTCTCTCTGACATTTCTCTTCTCTCCCTAACACATGTGACTGTGCTGAGCTTGGAACTCTGTGGAGGCACCGTGGGAATGCCATGGGGAGCAGTCCCCTTGGATTTCCTGTGCTCACTGTCCCTCTGGCACTCTGTGCAGATCATCCTGTGGATTGGGCTGGGAATGCTGGTGATCAGCACCTACACCACCCTGTCAGCCACCGAGGACACCCCTGTGAGGACAGAAGCAGTGGGCTTGGAGCACCTGAACAGAGAGGAGAACAGAATTGACCAGGATTCAGTCAAACTTCCAGGTATGCCCTTGCTGCAGTTGGGTTTCCCAGCCCTGTTCACAGCTTCACCTCTTAAAAGGAAGGAGAAGGGTTTTTTTTTTTAAAGTGTGGCAGAAACAGGGTAATTTCCAGGCAGCTCTGTGCATCTTCCCAGCTTCCTGGGGCCTTTTCCCAAAAAAAGCTGCACTTTTGTCTGCTGGAAAAGCCGCTGGGACCTGCAATGGTACTTTGTGGGAGTTGTTCTTCTGGGAAGGGAAAGGTGTGGTGCAGGCCTGGGATTCCCTGGAGGGACAGGGCAGGGATCCCTGTTTGGGATGAGCACAGTGCCCACCTGGCCCAGCAGGACTGTTCTCCCCCTCTGCCAGCCCAAGGACCAGCCATCCATCACCCTCGAAGGTGGGGAAATTTATGGGAACTGCCTCTTTTTTTGGCGCTGAGGGTATAAATTTGGACTCTGCTTTCGCCCTGACAAAGCCTGTGATTATGCCTCAGCTTTGTTTACTGGTTCCTGTTATTTATTATTTGTTTGCTGGGGCTGCTGATGGAATTACGGCCGCTCCTCCCTTCCCCAGCTGCTCCGGAGCAAGGCCGTGGCGCGCAGGTGCCGCCTGACCCCGCGCTGCCCCTCGGCCCCGCCGCGTCCTGTTCCTTCGCTTCAGTTCTGTTTCCTTCTGCTCCTGCGGGGTTTTTTTTGTTCTTTGGAGGCCTTGAAATATCCTCGCAGAGATTGAGAGCGGAAGGGAGAAAGGGGCTGGCTCTTCTGGAGATTATCCTCCCTCCTGGTTCTTGGCTGGGTTCCTGCCCGGCAGCTTGGAGCGTCTCCCACACCGGTGCTGCTGCCGATAACGTTCGCTCAGGGGTTGCTCCGTGGTGGAGTTTACTTGTGCTTTACTCGTGGCTTACTCAAGGCTGTGTGTGCCTTCCCAGGCATGGGGATGCCGGTGAACGCCGAGCAAAAGATGCTCCCGGTCCCTTAATGGAGCCCTCAGCAGGGCCTGGAGGAGGGATGCGATTGAATTCTTCCATCTTGGTTAATTTTGGAGCAGTAATGGCCAAAGAACAGCTGCTGCTTTCAGGAGGAATCGCTAATGACACGTGTTCTGACTGGGAAAATAAAAAATCCCATAAAACACGGTGTCCGCTGGAGTTTGCTGAATCTTCTCCCCTTCTCGGCGTGAGCCGGGGCGGTGGAGCGGGGTGCCAGGCTCTGATCATCCGAGCGATCCCGGCAGCAGCTCGGAGTGCTGCTGGATTAAATAATCCCACCCGGGAGGAAGGCGGGTTTAGTGCTCCCGGGTCATAAACTTCGCAGGGAGGAGCCGTGCGGTTCCGAGGGAAAGCTCAGCTGTCCGCTGAGGTCCCTTTGCCGGTGGGGGCTCCGTCCCCGCGGAGGAGGAAGAGGGGGGAGATGAAGCCGAGCGGAGAACGGGGACAAGGACCTGCAGGGTGGACGTGGGGCTGCCCCGGCAGAGCCACTGCTGCGATTCCTTGGATCTGTGCCTTCCTGTGCCTCTGCAGGATGTCGGCTTGACTAGCAATGAGAGGCGTTAAATGGTGCCCTTCATCCCCCGCCGCGGCTCCCCCTCGTCCTCGCCCGCCTTGTTTTGCAGAGCAGGAGCTGCCGCCTGGAACGCGCCGCAGCAGCTGCATCCTGTCGTTCCAGGGGCGCAGGATGCGGGCTGGGCCGCCCCCGGCACCTGGGTGCCCTCCGGGTGGGCTGAATTCCGTGCTCGGGGCTGCAGCAGGATCCCACGGCTTCTCCCTGGGCACCGCTGCTGGGTGCTCAGCCCCTTCCCCAGGGTGCCTCGTGCCCCCTCCCTGGCTGCAGGGTGCTGCTGCATGCTCCTTTCCTGGCTGGAGGATGGTGCTCCCAGCCCCCTTCCTGGGCAGAGGGTTCTTCCAGACCCCTTCTTCCTGGCACAAGGTGCATCTGGGCCTCTGGGTCAGAGGGTGCTCAGCCCCTTCCCTGGGCGCAGGCTTGCTCCGTGGCCTTTCCCGTGCTGCCCCATCCAAGGCAAACCACAGGGCCTTTCCCCAGCGCTGCCTTCCCTGCCTGCCTCCTGCCTGTCAGCGTGTGAGAGGAGTTTTATTGGCCTCTTTGATGTTGTGGAGCCCAGAACTGGAGAGACTTTCATTAAAGCCCTGCCCCGTGGGCCCGGGGATTATGAATATTAGAACATTGGCCTTTTATGTGAACACGTATTGACCAGCGGCCTCGGAATCGTGTTTTTCCTAACGACACCCAAGTGCCCATTACAGCCCCAGCCTGTGGTGCTGGAGGTTTTACTGTCAGCAGCTCTTCGGGAAAGGGATAAAACCCCTTCCAGCCCCGTCCTGCCGCTCCGCGCCGCGGCTGCGCCTCTGTTAAAAGGTTGCTAAGCTGCCTCTGAAAGCTCAGGAAGGCAATTATCCATTTAAAAAAAAAAAAAAAAAAAAAAAGCTAATTAGGCAATTTCTCTCCGTATTTAAAGCACCCTCGAGGGTCTCGGGGGGGATTAAGATTTTGTAATATTTTTCAGCTCCTTACTTGATCGTTGCTGCTTCATCTTCTCCTTGGCGTTGTGCAATGTTGGGTAACAAAGCCCTGATTCAGGCTCCTTGTGCAAGAGCCCTTTTCCCGGTGTGCCGGGCTCCGGCCATCCCGCTGTCCTGTGGGATGGGGTGGGCTGTGTTACGTGCACTGGGGCAAAATTTGGGGTTGCGTTTGGCGCGCGGCATCCCTGCATCCTCCATCCCTGCATCCTCCATCCCTGCATCCTCCAATGTGCTTTGCCCCCCAAAAGCAACCTGCCCGAGCCAGGCTGGGTCCCTGCCGGCATTCCCAGCCGCAGCAGCCCCGGAGATGTGTGGAACGTGGCTCCTGCATCCTGCTTAGCTGCAGGAACAGCTTGGCTCCGCGGCGGCTCTCCCTGGTGCTTTGTGCGAGCGAGCTTTTAATAGTGCCTGTGACACAGAAAGGGAACCAGCAGCCTCTGGTAATTTGGGTTGGTTTTTACTGCTGGTGCGTCAGGAGACAACTGTGAACTAATTTCAGGGATGCCATTCCATAACCTTGTGAAATCTGGACCCGTTTCGGAGGGAGGGAGGGCTCCTGGAGGCACAGCTGGGCTGGGGGCTCCCCGGGGAGGGCCTGGCCCTGCCCTGCTCCGGGTGCGGGGCTGCTCGGCACGTCCGAGGGCAGCGTTTGCCCCCAGCCCTCTGCCCTGCTTGTTCAGCTCCGTTTTCCTTGGCACGAGCTCCTGGATCTTGCTCCATATCATGCGATGAAGGAATTTCAGCAGATCTGGGGCTGCACTGGCACAAGCACATCCTGAACTCCGTGTCCCTGGTCAGCCCTGAGGTGATGCCCTGGAGTGGGTGGTGTGTCCCGGAGCTCCTTGTGCTGTCCCTAAGGCTCCCCCCAGATTGGGGGTGAGCACAGCAGGGCCCATCCCGCTGCCTCTGCCCAGGCCAGGGGCTGTGGAGGCACATTTCAGCTCCGAGAGGCTGCAAAAGCGTGTGAGGAGGGATTTAGTGCCTGCCTGGGACCATTGCAACGATCCGAACCAGGAGCAGGGGGAGGAGGGAAGCTTTTAGGTTGCTAATCATGAAATTTTATGGCAGCCTGGAGAGGCTGTTGGCAAACCACAACACACCCAGGCACGCACACACACAAATCAGCTGCAGGACGCCCCGGCTTCCCCTCGTGTGAGCGGAGCTGCCGGAGAGCCGGGGGGTCAGAGCGAACCCTCTCGGTGCTGCCTCACACCCCGGCCTCTCCTTGGCAGCCAAAAAGCTTTCACAGCCTCTCAGGCCTTGCCTGTGAAGTCCAAGGCCGCTCGTAAAACATGACGAGGCGCAGCGTTACTGGAAGATGCTCCAAAGGGACCTGGAGGGCAAGAAGACAGGCAGAGCCCCAGCAAAACTCTTCCCTGCAAAGCACTCGGAGCCCCGGATGGATTTCCAGGCAGCCTGAGAGGTTGTTAATTCACACCCTGATGATGAACTTAATTTTGTCTCCCGCTGAGCAAATGATGGCTTAGAGGCAGCTTGGCCTTATTGCAGCGTGGAGACTTTTGGGTTTGTGTTTTGTTTGTGTTTTGGGCTTTTCCTGCATTGTTTGCAGAGCAGGGAACGTGCCTCTGCCTGATTTATGATGGAAGCTGCCAGGGACACTCCTGGAGCAGAGCGGGGCCTCCCCCAGCCCCTCGGGCTGCCCTGGGCCCGCAGGGGGTTCACCTGCTGCTCTGGGCAGGGAACTGCTGGGTTTAACCCCTCTGGGTCCTGCTGGCAATGAAAGCTTCCCCCAGTCTTCTCCTTATTTCCTCCTCTCTTCCTTTTTATTTCCCCTTCCTTCCTTTTTATTTCCCCTTGAACATCATCTCGCTGCCTCAGCTCGTCGTTCCTGTCCGCGGTGGGAACAGCCCTGCTTGTGCTGGGGTTCTCTGGATCCTCCGGTCCTCTCCGACCGGAGCCGTCTCCCGCCTCCATGAGCCAATTAACGAGAAACTTTCCTCCAATAGAGTAAATAATTTCTTGCATTGAGGCCAGGATTGAGCTGGGAACATCCGCAGCCGTGCCGAGCGCTCCCCTCCCCGGCCTCGGCCTCCTGCTTCCCAGGGCCCCTGGCCAGGGCTGGGCACTGGTTCCTGCAGCCCAGCTTTTCCTGAAGAGGAGGAGTGTCCTGCCCTGACTTGCTGAACCCTGGGAAGTCCCTCAATGGAGAGGGGGACCCTTGGGTACTAGACTCGAATTTCTCAGAAAATCCGAGTCCTTTTCCCCTCCCACCATCGTTCCCGAAGCGAAGGAACGTGGAACGCCGGCCAGCCCCACACACGTCCCTCCTCTGGGTGTGGAGCTCCGGGCTGCAGTCCGGCTTTCTGGAGAGGCTCAAGGTCCTGCTGGCACAGATCCCTCTGGGCCAGGAGTTTGTACTTAATTTTTTGTGAATTTTTGTTGTTCCCCCCCCCTCCCCAGTTCAGGCAAGGCCCACGCAGCTGAAGTTGTGGCAATCCCTTCTTTCCCATGAGTTCATCTCGTAATAAATCGCACCAGCCCTGCGGAGGGGGAGGAGAAAATGGAAAGATGTTTATAGAATTAATTCCCCAAAGGAAATCACACAGGGGAGGGCAAAGGGGGGAAGAGTTGGGAATTTTTTTTTGTTACAGAAGATACTTTTTTTTTTTAAGAGTTTGTTGGATGGAAAAAAATCTGCAGAACAACTTCACTGCTGGGAAACAATTTGATTTCCTTCTCTGCTGCTCTCCAGAGGAAAAGTTCACTCCCTGTGTGGGTTTTTTGCCATGCTGGGGGTGGAAGGGACCCTTCCCATCCCATGGAATGTGCAAAAGATTCCATGTGGACTATGGAATATGGTCATATCATATGAACACAGTGACTGGTTTGGCTGGGATGTGTCTTCCAAAAACATTCCATCTCTTTGAGGGCAAGGTGGGGGTAAACTCCCCCGCCTCCCTCGGGATTTTCCCCTAATTAATGCCTTTTTAATCCCCCTCCTCAAAACTTCTGCGGGAAAAGGAAACCTCCCCAGCCCTCCTCTGAGAGGCATCCGAAAAGCTGTGGGAACGCTCGGGCACTAAAAGAAGGGAAAAATCAAAATAAAGGCGGTTTAAAGACGTTTCACAGCAAACAGCAGCGGGGGGCGGCAGCTGGGCTGGACCCCAGCTCAGATTCTGGTGTTGGGGGGGTTCGGGGCTGGATCGCGGCTCTGTCTCTTCCCCAGTGCCGGGGAATCCGGGTCTGGATTCCAGCTCCGTCTCTCCCGGAGCCGGGGGTCTGGGGCAGGGAGCTGGGGGGATGCTACCATCTGGTGGCACTGGCTCGCAGCAGCAGCCAGCTCCATCCCTGCTCCATCCCAGCTCCATCCCCGCTCCATCCC
>WAAE01026724.1:108262-136247 GCA_013400495.1 Nicator chloris | reverse complement strand
GGATTCAGACGTGTGCTCTTCCTGCTCCATCCCTGCTCCATCCCCTCTCCATCCCCTGCTCCATCCCAGCTCCATCCCCACTCCATCCCCTGCTCCATCCCAGCTCCATCCCTGCTCCATCCCTGCTCCATCCCAGCCACGCTTCCCTGCTGGCAGCTCCATAAAAACCCACAACAGGGAACACAACCAGGTGATCCCAGAACAAAAGTGCCCCCAGTGCTAAGGCTGGAGGGAAATCAGCAGCTGGGCTGGGTGGGTGAAGGGGAGCGGGACAGACACAGCAATTCCCAAATCCCACACCTCATCCCTGTCCCCATCCTGTGTTTGCAGAGCAGAACCCAGTGGTGGAGGAGCCTGAGGATGACCGTGATAAACCCAAAGTGCCCGAGGAGAAGGAGGACATGGAGCAGCCACAGATCAAGGTGCCCGTGCAGGTGCCCAAGAGGGAAGAGGAGAGAGGAAAGGTGGAAGAGAAAGTGCAGCTGGACCGTCCTGATCAAGGTAAAGGTGATCCTGGAAAAGGGAGCTAGACTTGGAGCTGGGGGTGTGTGTTGTGGGACTCTGAGATAGAGATCCTGAACTCTGCTCCTTACCCTCCTCTCAGTCCACCTCCATGGTGGTACTGGTGGATTGAAGGTGATTTAGCGTTCGATGTTCTGGAGGCTTGTTGGGAATGTGGCCTCCAGATGAGGGAGAGAAGGCAGAGCTGGACAAGGGCAGCATGGAAGCCCGAGTACTGGGTGTACTGGGTGTACTGGGAACCTGGTGCCTCTGACCCTGCCTGTCCCCCCAGGGATTGCCCTGCCTGTGGGGGAGGCTCATCGCCACGAGCCCCCAGTCCCACATGATGAGGTGGTCGTGGACATGGGGCGGGAACGAGAGGAATCCAACGAGAACAAAGTGGCTCCTGGAGGAGCCGACGACCGTGTGCTGGAGGAGGCAGCCAGGCTGAAGCCCCAGAAGGAGGCACTGGGCCCAAAACAAGGGAAGGAAGTGGTTGCTGAGAACCAGCAGCGGGGAGGGACTGGCAGGCCCGTCCCAGATCTGGAGAAGGTCCCTGAGGCAGCAATGCAGCAGGGTGGAAGGCCGCCCTACAAGGAGCTGGAGCCAGGGGAAGCCAAGCTGGAAGCCAAGGCACAGGTGGACACTGCCGAGGCTGCTGACCGGGGCAAGTCACAGCTCCAGCTCCCCAGGAAAGCAGAGGAGGCTGCAAAGTCCATGGAGAAGGAAGCAGACCCAGGTAAGCTCCTTTCTAAGCAAGCTCTTTGGAGCCTGTAATGCCCCTGGAGATGGGACAATTTGGTCATACCCATCTCCATCCTGGTGCTTCCTTTTAACTCCACGAGTGGAGCACGTGAGTGTGCACAGCCCCTCTGGCAGCTGCTGAGGGAAGGGAGGAATCTGGTGGCTTTGACAGCTACTGCAAGAACTGTCAAACAGTTGTTCGCTACCCGCCAAAATGTCAGGTGCCGTGCTGTTCCTGCAAGGCTCCCAAATCACCAGGGACACGGAGCCGGGTGATCTTGACAGGGAACACATTGCCAAGTGCCCGTCTAAAAGCCAGTTAGAGCTGTTCTTGCATGTTAATTGGCCGAGGTAGTTAGTGCTGGCTCGCTGCCACCAGGCATGGGATTGTTAAATATTGGGTTTATTACTTCCCTCGCAGCCGTCGGGTTGGATACAAACGGTGCCGGGACGACGTGGAGGCGTTTTAGGGAACATCTGCACTGACAGCAAAGCTCTGTTGTCCTTTGCAGGTGAACAGCAGGAGCTGCCCCTCCCCGAGAGAGCAGAGCTGCTGGAGAACCGGAACACTGAGGAGAAACAGGAGAATGCAGGGGGTGAGCATGGCCCCAGGGCATGCGGGGATGGGGCCGGATCTCCCCGGATCCCTCTCTTTGGGAGGACGGTGTCTTGAGGCCACAGGCCCTGCATAGCATCAGGTGGTGCCTGTGCCATCTCTGGCACACCTGGCAGGGCCACTCAGGGACCTGAGTCATGCTGGCACCTGGGCCCGGCTGCTCCCCGGTGCCGGAGCCCTGGGAAGGGGAGACAGGAGTGAAACGGCTCTGGCAGCACGGCAGGAGGGGCGTGGGCAGAGGCACACGGGGACACCTGAACACATCACAGGGAAAAGCTCCTTCCCCTCAAGGCTCCAGCTGCTCTGTCCCTGCGGCATCAGAGCTGGAGATACACAGCTCTTCCTCAGGCTGAGCTCCTCCCTCCAACCTCTGCCTGGCAAGGGGGGGTTGGAGCCTGAACTTGGACTTGTGTGCAGGTCCCTTGCTCTCATCCCATCCTCTTCCAGCTTCCTCCTCTCTCTCTCTCCTGGCAGGGTTTGTGGAGTTGGATCTTTCTGCCAAAGAGAGCCCTTGCAGCCCATGCAGAGCTAACACGATTTCTGAGGGCTTTGGGTCACAGGGGTTTTATTTCCTCTGTCTTTTTCCCCTTTTCCAGAAGCAGGGCCAGGAAAACTGCTGGACCACAACGTGCTGCTGCAGGTGATCAAGGAGCAGCAGGTGCAGCACAAACAGCTCTTGGACCAGCAGGCAAAGCTGCTGGCAGTGATCGAGGAGCAGCACAAGGAGATCCACCAGCAGCGGCAGGAGGAGGAGGCAGAGGAGAAGCCAAAGGCAGGTAAGGACATGGCCAGGGAGCAGAACCCCTCCAGAGGGTGCTCACGGCTCAGAGCAGCTCTGAAGTCAAGCAGGGAGAGATGAGTTCCTTTGGCACAAGGCAAAGTCCATTTGCACAGCCATTTCTGTAGGGGTAACCCAAAGCTCTGCTCATCCTCCCGTGTGGCCTCATCTCGTGTCTCACAGAATGTGGTGGCAGGAGAAGGGAATGTCCTGAGAAAAGCCTTTTCCATGTCGGTTCTGTCCTGCAGAAGCGCAGCTGGAGCCTGCCGTGCCCCTCTCCAGGGGCAGGGAGGACGAGGGCCTCGGAGCCAAGGGAGACACGGCCGGGAAGCCGCTGAGCAAGGAGCAGCCGGAGCAGCGCCCGCCACAGCAGCCCCCCGATTCCACCAAGCAGCACAGGGACATCGTGGGGAAGCTGGAAGAGGCTGGGCACAGGCGTGACATTCCTGTGGCTCCTCCCAAGGAGTGGAAGGTGCCGCTGCAAGAGAATGACAGAGCTGTTAAGAGTCCCGTGGAGAACTGGGATCCCCTCCATGGGGATGCCCAGCGTGTTCCAGCAGCCAGAAACAACCTGGAGAAAAAGCCCTTGGCGGAGGATTTGGGAGGAGAACGTGAAGCCAAAGCTGGAAGCGATGTCCACCAGAAGAATTTCCTGAAAGCTGTGGAAGCAGCTACAGCTCCCATCCAAAGAGAACAGCCGGGGGCTGCCAAAGTTCAGGGAGTAGCAGGAAAGAGTTTGGAAAGAGACTCAGGAATAGCCCTTAAAGCCAAAACTCTGAGTCAGGTGGAGCCCAAGGACCTGGCAGTGGTGCCGGACTCTTCCAGTAACAGGAATGTGGCAGTGAGGGAGCAGCACCCCCGGGAGCGGGAGTGGCAGAGGGAGGTGCAGGCCGAGGGAGTGGGCGGGCGGCAGCGGGACCCGCCTGGCCACGGGCACAGGAAGGAGGAGGATCCCCGGGAGGAGCCGCGGGGCCGGCAGGGCCGTGGCGGTGGGGGGCCCTCCAACGGCGCCGACAGGAAAGCCGGCCCTCAGGATGCTCCAGCACAGAAGTCCAAGAACGGAGGGGCCGCCCCCAGGGATCCGGAGCGCGACGTCAAACCCAACCGGGACCTGAAGCTGCAGGGGGGCCTGGACCTGCGCCGCAGGAGACGGGACCTGCTGCCTCCCGACCAGGAGGAGGATGGCGAGGAGGATGGGGAGGAGGAGGCGGCTGCACCAGGAGCCGGGGGGGTCCTGATCGGCCTGAACCCCCTTCCCGACGTGAAGGTGAACGACCTGCGGAGCGCGCTGGAGACGCGGCTGAGCCAGGTGGCCGAGGGCGCGCAGCACCTGGGGCGCAGCCGCCACATCCAGCAGGTGACACAGGACAGGAGCCCGTGACACGGCCGTGGCCGTGCTCCACAGGGAAGGCTCGGGCTCACCGGTGTTGCTCAGGCACGGAGAGAGAGATCTAAGCCAGCAGCGCTCGGATCCACAGGATCTCCCTGGATCCCTGAGCACCACCGTGGGGGCTTCCACAGCAGCACCCGCAGTGTGTGCCTGCGGGCGGCTGAGGAAGTGACATTCCTGCTGTCCCGTGCCTTCCAGAGCTGCCATCCACCTCGGCTCCCTGCCAGGCTGCTGCTTCAAGGACCTTTTCCAGCATCTCATTCATATCAAATTGCCTTCTCCAACCATTTCCCAACTCCTCTCAGAACCAGAAAGGGGCTCCATCGCCCCGGCTGGGCCGAGGGGACTTGGGATCCACACTTTGGGAAGGGCTTTACCCCAGAGAAGCCGTGAGCTGAGGACCAGCGGAACCAATGCTCCAGTGCTGGATCAGGAGCAGATCCTCATTTGTTTGGGACACAGTGGTGGTTTAGGAACCTCATTTAGTAGAAATGCTGCCTTAACTGGGCACAACTCCTGTTGTGCTGCCTCTCTCCCAGGGATGGGATTCCTTGGCCACACACTGGGATCAGACAGAGCTCTGCCCCCGCTACCCTCCCTGGGTGCTCCGCTCCGTGCTCTCCAGCTCCACTTCCCCTCTCAAAAGTGCATTAAGAAGCTCAACTTCCCCCCGACCCTTCCCAAACCAGCTTGGTTCTTCTGCCAGAGGTGAGTGGTTTGGGAAAAAATGTGGCAGAACCAGGTGGATCCAGGGGCTCCACCTACTTCTTCTGTGTTCCGTGTGCTCTTCCCAGCCTCCCCCCACCCTGTTCTGCATCCAGACAGGTCCTGGCTCCACCTCTGGGACTTTCTTTGGCCAGTGAGGAACGGAAGAGCTTCCCCAAGAGCTCTGTGTTGTTTCAGGCTCCCAGTGATTCATCCCTCGGGTTTTTTGGGGTTTTGTGTTTTTACGTCCTGACCTGCGAATGTATGGAATTCAATCCCAAAGCTCTCCCTAGACCAGCTGGAATTTCCAGCCCGGAGCCCTCAGACCTCATCACTGTGGTGGGTTTTATATCCCGACCTCTAAATGTCTTTGGTGACCTCGAGTCTGTGTCCAGTGGGACCCTGCAGAGCTGGGACAGGGTGGGACTGTCCCTGCCTGGTGCTCCTGGGGTGTCACAACCCAGAGTGACAGGAAAGCAACCTCGGGAGTCCTTTGGGAAGACCCCCCGGAACACTGTGGCCTTAAATGCCCTGAACCCAACGAGCTTCTCCATTAACGCTGTCGTCAAGCACAAGCACCACAGCCAGCCGGGAGCCCTGGAGCTGCTCTGAGAGGCAGGGACGGGCTCTGGAGCACGGCTCCAGGTCTGCCCTGGGGAGATGGATCTGGGCTGTGGCACCAGCCAGCCTTCCTGAAGTGAGAGGGAGCCAGAGGTGGATCGGCTCCTTCATCCCCTGTGCTGCCGGCTCAGGTGCCGCGGGGTCAGACCCGCCTGTTTGTTGTTCTCTGTGTGAACAGAAGGGACCAAAGATGCTCCTGACATTCCTGCTCCTGGGAATGGCGTGGGCACCACGAGCCAGGCTGGAGGCTGGCGGGAGCTGCCTTGCCCCGCCGGGAACGGCTCCCCCGGGGCGAGTGGAACGCTGGGAGGGAGAGCCCGGAGTGCGGGCTGAGCCCATCAATAAAAAAAAGTGAAGCATTCTGATCTGAATTGTGTTCTTTTTTAAATAAATACATACAGATCTGTGACCTTCACCCGGCCCGGGGCTGCACCTCCTCCGGGCCAGGGAGCGGGTGGGCGGCTCCGGGACTGGGGGAGTTCCGTCATTTGAGGACAAACTGGTGGGTTTGAGGGTTGGATTCCCCCCGAGCATCTCCCGGCGGGGGCGGCTCCGGGGTCACTTCGGTGTCGCCTTTGCCTGCAAAGAGCCGCGGTCAGGACGGGCCAAGGCCGCCTCCCTCCGCCAGCACCGGGATCGGACCTAGGACAGGGACTGGGACAGAGCCGTACCGCCCGAGCGAAGCATTCCCGCAGCGCCTGGAACTCCTCCAGACACGTGTCCCGCCGCAGCTCCGCCGGTCCAGCCGCCGCCGCCGCCACGCACCGCCCGTAGGCCGCGGCCTGCGGGAATCACACGGGACGGGAGCGGGGACGGCCGGGACCCACCGATCCCGGGGCCGACCCCGAAGCCGACCCTGGAACCGACGCCCTGACACCTCCCGTGCCCCCCAGCCCCACCTGGTCCCCGCAGGCCGCCAGCGCCGCCGGGAAGCGCCGCAGCCGCGCCCGCGCCCGCAGCCACACGCCGCGCCCCGACATCGCCTCACCGCCCGGGCGCCGCCATGCCCACGCGGTCGCAATTGGCTGCCCGCCACGCTCGTCACACACCGCGCTCTCCTATTGGATGGTACCACCCCAAGCCTGCCCCTTCTGATTGGTTATTCGGCACTGGTGGCTCTGATTGGAGGAAATATTCGTTGTTTACTTCCCGCCTCCTTCAGGCGTCAACCTCATGAGGCTCTTCCGCCTGGAGCCCCGCCCTCTCTCACCGCTGATTGGTTAAGCGGCAGAGCTTCGCCTTCTCATTGGTCTAAAACAACTTCCGGGAGGCGGTTCCCTGACGCCGCCGAGGGACCGGGCAGCGCCGGTGCCGGCAGTGACATGGCGGCGCCGCTGCGGGACCGGCTGAGTTTCCTGAGCCGGGTACGGACCGGGGCTCTTGGGGGGTGACGGGGGGGCTGCCGGGGCGTGACGTCATTGCCCACCACGACGTCATCGCTGCACCCCCCCACTCGCTTCTCCAGCGGCCTCACGCAGCCCTGACGGGGCCCGGCCTGCCCCGGGGCCTCGGTCCGGTCCCCACCAGCGGGGTTCGGGGCGGGTCCGCCCCCTCTCACGCCGCCCCCTCCTCCTCCAGCTGCCGGTGTTGCTGCGGGGCACGGCCGACGACGACACGCCCTGCCCCGGTTACCTGTTCGAAGAGATCGCCAGTATCCTTCAGGGAGCTGGGCGGGCCCAGGGCAGGGGGGTTCCCCGGGACAGGGAAGGGATCCCGGGACACGGGGAGCTCTCTGGTGCTGCTCCAGGCCGTGGTGGGCATTGGAGGCCTGCGGGGCTGGTTGGGGACAGCCGTGGGATTGTGGGCCCTGGCTGGGACCCTGTGGAAGGGCTGAATTCCTGGCACTCGGGGAGCTGCTGCTGCTCTCCAATCCCGGCTGGATCCCTAACCCGTCCCTAGAGATCTCCCACGAGTCCCCCGGGAGCAGCCAGTGCCTGCTGGAGCATCTCCTCACACGGCTGCAGAGCAGCTCCTGCCACGTCAAGTTGAAGGTGGGTTTGTGCTGGGAGCGCTGGGGAGGTGATGGGGTGGAAACCCCAGGAGGGCAGCTATGACTTGTCCTGGTCCCCCGAGCCAGGTGCTGAAGATCCTGCTGCACACCTGCTCCCAGGGCTCTCCCCAGTTTGTCCTGCAGCTGAAGAGGAACGCCAGCTTCATCCGGGAGGCCGCGGGTAATGGGCTGGGGGTACGTGGGAGAGCAGCAACAGCACCATGGGGGGCTGGAGACCCCAGAAGGGCTCCTGCTGTGGGAGCTGTGCCAGGAACGGGGTCCTACCCCACCTGGGAGCATCCCCCACCCTCTCTTCTGTGTGTCTGCAGTGTTCTCTGGGCCCCCAGACCCCCTCCACGGGAACAGCTTGAACCAGAAGGTGCGGGCAGCCGCACAGGTGGGTGCTGCAGGGACAGGGCAGACCCCAGACCCCTCCTCTGGGGACTCTGGAGTTCCCAGTGCTGCCCACACTCCTCTCTCCTCTCTGTCTCTCAATCCCACAGGACCTGGCCAGCATTCTGTTCTCGGATGCGCCGCTGCCGCAGCCCCTGGCACTTCCCGCCCGGCCCCCGGCCCCCGCCGGTGAGCACAGCCCCCCTGGGACAGGGCCTCGGTCAGGGGTGTGGGCAACAGCAGGAAAGGGGAACCCTGAGTGCCTGTGCTCACTCTGACATTCCCTGTGACCCCCAGGGATGGGCTCCAGCCCCAGCCCCTGTGGCTCCCTGCAGGGATTCGGCTTCAGCAGTGACAAAAGTGGGTCCGGTGAGTCCTGGCCGGGCCCTCACTGGGTCCTTTCCCACTGGGAGCTGGGGCAGGGCCATGGGGTCTCTGTGCCTCGTCCTCTGAGCTCCCAGAGTTCCCTCACCCCCCTTTCCCAGCCTGGGACTCAGTGTTGGGGTGATCCCATGGGGCTGGGCTCCCGGGATTCTCCCGACATCCCGGCCTCTCGCAGCTTCCACAGGAGAGGCCCTGCTGAGCAGCCTCCAGCGAGCGGCCGAGGCCGTGGCCCAGGCCGTGCTCCCGGCGCCGGGGGGGCCCCGGCGGCTCCGTGGGGACCTCCCCGAGGACACCTATGAGCCCGTCCGAGCTCCATCCCCTGCCAGCAGCCCGGCCGTGCCGCCCCCGACTCCTCCCGCGCCGCGCGGATCCCGAGGTGGGTCCTGCCGGAGCAGCCGGGGGAGTTTGGGGGTCCCCACCCATCCTGGGGGGGTTTGGGGACCCCAGCTCAGCGGCGCTGTCCCTGCAGTGAGCCACCAGCCGGGGCTGGCAGGGGGCGGCTGGGAGGAGGCAGACAGCGGGCACAGCTCCCGGGAATCCTCGCAGGGCAACGAGCGGAGCCGCACCTCGGACTCGGGCAGCAAATCCGGCAGTGACAGCCGCTCCGGGGCCAGCCGGGAGCTGAGCCACGGGGCTGACAGGTGAGGGGGGCCCGGGGAGCTCCCCTGCCCTGGGACTGCCCCAGGTGCATTCCCAGGAGCGCTGCCCTCGTTTTCCACACCTCTGATCCAGAGTGCCCCCGGCTGGCTGTGTCCTGCCTGGGGTGTTTGTCCTGCCACCCATGGGTGGGCAGAGCTGCTCAGGGTGGGGGTCCCTGTCTGTCCAGGGGTCTGTCCCCTGTCTGTGCAGGGACCCCAGGAGGAGCAAGCAGGTGGCCCCTGTCCCCACGAGGTGTGTCCCCAGCAGGGTGGACGCTGACAGCCCGGGTGACTGCCGGAGGGAACTGAGCCTGGTGTCGGGACTGACGCGCGGGGCCAGGGTCTTCCTCACCAGGGAGGAAGCTCAACACTTCCTCAAGGAGTAAGTGTCAGAGGCTGGTGCTCCCTGGGGGTGGGGGGGCTTCTGGAGCAACCTGAGCCCTTCCCTGACTGCCCAGGCCTGGACTCTGGGGATGGGAAGGTGCTGCAGGTGACTGTGACCCCCATCCCTGTGCAGGTGTGGGCTCCTGAACTGTGAGGTGGTGCTGGAGCTGCTGGGCCGGGCGCTGGAGGATCCCAGTGACAGCATCCGCATGGTGAGCACAGGGGCTCCCCTGGGAGGGCTGGGGCGTGTTTGGGGGCCTGCCCAGCTCAACCACACTCCCCTTTCCCACAGAGGTCCATGAGTGCCATCTCTGCCCTCGGCTGCTCTGACCTGCTCTCCCCAGAGCAGATCTTTGCCGTGACCCGGCAGCGCCTGCAGCACCTCAGCCAAGGCAGCCCTGGGCCTGTGGCCAACCGAGCAACAAAGGTGACTCTGGGGACATCCCTGTGCGCAGTCCCCAGGGTGGGGACTCCTGGCACATGTTTGTGAGGCCTTGGGAACACACAGCTTTTGGAAATGATTCCATGTATGTCCCAGAGGGATGGGTTTGGCTGCCTTTCCCAGAAGCGGGGAGCCTGGGCGGGGTGATGCTCCCTCTGAGCCCCGGGAGGGGACAGTGGGGACAGTCCCTCCCTGTGGGAAAAGGGGCCAGGGCCAAGCCCCTTTGCCGATGCTGCTCTCACTCTGCCCATCCCGTCCCAGATGCTGCGGCAGTTCGAGGCCCTGTGCCGGGCTCAGCCCTCCCCAAGGGCCCCACGCCCGCCCTCGGCCCCCTCGGTGGGCTCAGCCGGGGACCTGCTCATGGACATCCCAGCCCTGGCCAGCAAGAGCTTCCTGACCTCCCTGAGCCCGGCCCCGACCCCTGCGGCCCCCACGGCCCCCGGTGAGGAGCCGGGGGTGGCATCAGAACCCCCTGGGCAGCCCGGGGCCGCGGTCTGAGCCTGTCCCTGCGAGCAGGATGGGGGGAGCAGGCTGGCAGGGGACACGGCGGCCCCCAGCCTGTCCCTGTTTGCCGGCATGGAGCTGGTGGCCTGTCCCAGTGCAGTGCTCCGGCCACACTCACCGCCCGTGGAGCCACAGACGCCGTCCCAGCCCCAGGATGGGGGGACGGACACAGAGGGCACCCTGCAGCCATCGGCCTTTGCCTTCCTCAACATGTAGCTGCTGTTGGGCCCCGAGGGCTGTGGGGGCTCTGCCCCACATCCTTGCGGGGCCTGCCCTGTCCTGGTGCCTCAGGGGGGACACGGTCTGAAATGGCCACAAGGGCCAGGGCTTCCATCAGGTGACAATGTCCCTCTCGCTGTCTGCAGGGCTTGCAGAGGGGCATGACCCCTTGCTCCTCTGAGCAGGACAGGGGTTGTGGGACCCGCTGGGACTGAGCTGGGGGTGCTTTTTGGACCCCAGCACAGCCATAGGTGCTCTTGGATGGACCCCAGCGGCAGCCTGGGTTCTGTGGGGGTGGGGTGGGAGAAGGGGCCATCCCCATGGTGCCGGGACCCACCAATAAACCCCCAGTCGGGTCTGGGAACGTGTGACTTCTTCTGCGCCGCTGATGGAGCCTGGCCCGTGGCTCCTCCTGGCCCACAGCCCCACATTTTCCTATAGCCCCATGGCCCCCCAACAGCCCCACAGCCTTCCCCCTGCCCCACTGTTCTCCCCTACGCTACAGCCCCCCTAGTAGCCTTATGGTTACCCCCTCATAGCTCCACTTTTTTCCATGGCCCCAATAATCCCATAGTTCGCCCTCCCCAACCTGCTTCCCCCACTGGCCCTATGACTCCCCCATCTTCCCCACACTCATAGCTCCCCAGCAGCCCCAGTCCCCTTCTCAGGTCCCCAAAATCCCCATTTTTCCCCCCAAAACCCCACGGCGCCCCTCGCCCACGTGGGTCAGGCCCCGCCCCTTTCCCCGCCCTCCAAGGGCACGCCCACACCCATGCACTTGTCCCATTGGTTCTCTCCTGCTAGGCCGCGCCCCATCACAAAGCACGCCCCTCTCCTCCGTCCCGCCTTTATTCCCGCCTCCTTCCTCCGCCTCAGCCAATCGTGTCTCTCCTCCCGCCCTTTCCTCCGTTCCCATTGGACGCTCGCCGCCAGCCCCGCCCAGTGGCTGTGGCCGGAGCGCGGCCGTAGGTGAGGGGATGGGGGCTTTTAATGGCGGCTGAGGGGGGTCCAGGGGATCAAAGGGAGTTCCAGGGGGAGCGGGGACAGGGTCAGGGCCTCACTCTCGGCATCGCCCCCGGAGCGCGGCGGTCTCACCCGCGTGTGGGTGCGTGGGACCCATTTCCGTGGTCGTGAGGGGTTGGGGTTTGGGGGGCCTTGGAGGGTTTGGGGTCTGGGCTGAGGGTCTGCGGGGATTGGGATTTAGGGGGTCCTGGGGGGATCTGGGTCATGAGGAGCTCGGGGCCTGGGAATATGGGCTGGGGTTTTCCGGGGGTCCTGGGGAGGGGTCTAGGGCTTGGGGGTCATGGGGGGCTTGAGGTTGGGTGCCCTGTGGCTCTTGGTGGGGGTCTGGCACTTGGGGGGCTTGGGACCCGGGGATGGATGTTCTGGGAAGTCCTGGGGGCATCTGGGAACTGAGAGCTTGGTCTTAGACCTGTGGCTGGGGTCCTGGGCCTTGGGAGTGGGGGAATTTGGGGGGTCTGGGTTTGGGAGCTTAGAGAAATAGGTGTGGGACCTGGTGATCCTGAGGGGCTCAGGGATTTGGGAGCTTCAGGCCAGGGCTTCTTCTGGGTTGTAAGGGGGGCTTGGGGCCATGGGGGCTTTAAAGGTCGGGAGTCTGAGCTTCAGGGATTTGAGGGGCTGGGGGCTCAGGGTGCTGTGCTGGGCATGGGTTCCCGAGCCTGCTTTCCTGCCGTGAGCCCAGCGGTTTCCATGGGAGCCGTTTGTTTCCCCAGGCTGTGGAGCCTGAGGCATTGCCAAGAGCTGTGGTGGAGCCCTGAAAGGGGAAGCCAGGGCTGCCAGGGGAGAAGGTTTAGGGACAGTGTGGGTAGTAAATGTAAAGAAATAAAGTGATCTGGGCTTTTCGTGGATCAGCACTGGGGTGGGGAAGATGCAGAGGGGGAAAAGGTGGGAATGTGCTGCCCTGAGCTGGGAGGGGCCCCAGCTCTTCCTGTGCCCCCTGAGAGGGCACAGACACTTCTGAGTGAACTCTTGTCAGGGATTGGGAGCTTGGCAGGGAGGATCCCTTGGGAGCTGCTCAGGTGGTTCTTCAGCATCCCAGCCCAATGTGGGATGTGAGAAGCTGAACCTCCAGCCTGCACAGATGGGGCCATTCTGGGCCGATGTGGTGCTCTGGCAGCCATGGGCTGTGTGGAGTGAAGGAGCCTGGGGTGGGGAGCAGGGCTTTTCCCTCCCTTTAGTCCTCTGCTGGAATCCCAGCCCATGAATGTGACAGCAGCTCATGCTCAGCCATAGGGTTGGGTGAAAGCAGTGGGGAGTTCACTTGGAGCCTCTCCAAGGCTGTGCTTGGGGTTATTTGCCATGTGGCAATTTGGAGGAAGGTGTTTTGCCCTGTTGGGAAGCAGTTCCAGCTCTGTGTGCCGGTGTTTGCCAGAGCGCCTGGTTCCGAGGCTGGATGCTCCATGCCTTCCCCTCTCTCTGTGCTGTGCTTCCAGGGCTCCTTCCTCCTGCTCCAGCATGAAGAGCACCCGGAGCTGCTGCTCCGTCCAGAGCTCCGACGTCGCAGACCTGGTCCTGACGGGGCTCCCGGCGCCGGTGTCGCGGCGCCCCGGCAGCGCCTCTCCTGCCAAGCTCATGGCGCGCTCCGTGTCCGTGGCTGCCGATGGCAAAGCCAAGAGGAACACCCTGGTGAGCCCCTGTCCTTCCTCCTCCTGTGCCAGGGCAGGGAGCCCTGGAATATGGCATATGTGTCTGGGATATGAGATGGCTGCAGGCATGCCCACGTCCCTCTCGCTGTGCTTCCCTCAGCACCAGCCTGGCTTTGTTGTGGCACCGCCCTCCGTGATCGCTGCTTGTGGCTCTCTGCTCAATGCAGAAGTAGGGAGCATCAGAATTCCATCTTTTCCCTTCCTTGCCCTTCACCTCCCTGCGCCGATTTCCATCTGGAAACTCCTGATTTCCTGGTGTCTCCTGCTGGGATGTCAGGCCCAGCCTGCCCCTCATGGAGCACCCGCTGTTCCCACCGCTCTGGGGGTTCCTGACTGGGGGTTCCTTAGAGGGAACGAGCCCTAGGTGCTTGCTGGGCTCCATCAGGATCCAGCAGCAGACAGTCTGAGCTCTGTGCTGAGTAATCCCTTGGCAGCATTCCCTTGTTCCCGGGAGCTTGTGCTAAGGAACGTGTTCCTGCTGGCTCAGCAGCGCCCGAGCGAGGCGTCATTGCCCGCTGCCTCAAGGAGAGCTTGGCAGCCCTGGAGTAGTGGGAGCTCCGTGTCCCGCTGGGTGAGAGGGTGGGGGAGCCTGCCTGTGCTCCTCCTGAACGTGGCTGCTGGATTTTTCCCTGTTCTCTGCAGGAAGATGCGGGATCCCGGGCCATGAACAACCTGCGCAGGTCCAACAGCACCACCCAGGTGAACCAGCGGGTGAACAGCTCACACAGGTACAGCTCCAGCCACGGACCTGTGTCCTGTGGGTGGCACCGGGGGACACGCCACCCGTGTGTCCAACCTCCTGGGTCCTGTGGGGGAACAGGAGCCTTTCCAAAATACCCTGAGCTCTGTCATGCACATCAGGAGTTGAAACCTAGCCCTGGAAAACCAAGGTCTGGCCCTTTGGTTATTTTTGGGAAGAGGAGGTCCGTTGTTTAGGATATCAGAGGATCACAGAATGGCCTGACCTTAAAGTCCCATGCAGGATCACCTTCCACAAGACCAGGTTGCTCCAAACCCCATCCAATCTGGCCTGGGACACTTCTCTGTCAGAGTAGTGCCCAGTTTCTGTGGGCAACCTGTGCCAAGGCCTCACTAGCATCACAGGGAAGAATTTCTGTTTGGGGAAATGGAGTGTATTTCTGTGGCTGTGACAAAAAACATTCCATTTGATTCTAACAGCCCTCATGGACCCTCCAGGCTGTAACTGGGCTGTGTGAGGAGACAAAAGCTCTCTGTTCCCAATACCCTCTGAGTTGGGATTTTCCATTCTCCTGTGAGTCTGTGCCCATCCCTATCACCACACACCACCCTGGAACCCACAGCTCTGTGTAAAAACGAGTCATTTGTGGATTTTGTGGCCATGTAAGGATTCTCCAGCCCCTTTCTCCCATGTGTCACACTGGAGTATCCAAATGCCCTGCACAGCCAGAGTGTGTCCCGTGGCTGTGAGTTATCCCAGAACCCCTATTCTCTCCTCTCTGCCTTCCCTGGGTCTGGATAAAGCTCAGAGCAGACAGAAGAATTCCTGGCCTTCTTTGAGAGTGATCCAGGAGAACGGAAGAAACTGGCAGCTCTGAGCAAAACCTCCCTGGAAAAGAAAACCACATGGAATATCCTGGTGAGGATGGCAGGCTGTGGGAGTGGGTGAGCCAGGTTGGCTCTGTGCTCCTGCTGGGATTTGAGGAGGGGTTTGGTGCCCTTATCCCCGCTGACTCCATGCCAGGATGACCAGCCCCGGGCATTCCTGGGCCCTTCTGCCTCCCACGGCCTCGAGCCACCCCCGGGCATGAGGAGGAAAGAAGCCACAGTGCTCCTGGCTGCCAACTTCACTGCCAACAACAGGTAGGACAGAGGGTCCTGAGGAGAGGAGTGGGGAGAACTGCATGGAGAAAACACCCAGGGAGGGGAAGGTGCTGTTTCTGACGCTCCTGGTCTCCACACAAGGAGCAACAAGGGCGCAATGGGCAACTGCGTCACCACCATGGTGCACAACAACTACTCCACTGCTGAGAAGAGCCCTGCTCCCAAGAGCTCCAACCAGGCTCCCAGTTCCCTCAAGTGAGTGTGGGGGGTGTCCTGGCTCTGCAGCAGGGCTGGCCCTGGAGTCATGTGTCATGCAGAACAGGGCTGAATGGCTTCATCTGTCCCAGCAATGTTGTCAAAGCAACCTCGAATGAGGACGGGGAAGGCAGCAGCAGCCTTGTGAAGTCTCAGAAGAATTTCTCCAGCAACAACATCATGACCCACAACAACAACAGCAGCAGCAGCGGCAGCAGCGTTCCCCGGAGGAGGGAGGTGACTGAGGAGGAGGCCGAGAGGTGAGGGAAGGGCAGGAGGACAGTGCCAGGAGGTGTGAGGAGCTCCAGGGGAGCTTGTTCTTGTCCCGTGGGATTTCACACTGGGGAAAGGCCACTCCTAGTGCACCTGCAGGTCCCGGTGCTGTGGGGAAGCCGTGTGTGCTCTGCTGCACCCGGGGCTGTGCTGACCCTCCCTCGCTGCCCCCACAGGTTCATCCAGCAGGTGAACCTGGCTGCTGTCACCATCCAGCGCTGGTACCGGCGGCACTCGCAGCGCCACAGGACGGCGGCTGCGGCTCTGGGGCGCCTGATGGCTGCCAAGAGGGAGGTTGGTCCTGTCCCCTGCTCTGTAGCCCAGACCACCCAACACCCATGTCCCTCTGGCCACGCAGCTGGGGTCCCTTTAGTCCCCAGACCTGGGCTGTGAGAGTTGAGGGGGCTTTGGCTTTGCATCCAACCAGCCCCACCATGGTGCAGAGAGCTGGGGAGGGTCCCATTCCCTCAGAGCTGTGCTGGCTGTGTCCAGGGATTAGCCTGGGCTGGGTTCCAGCAGGAGCTGAGGCCCAAAGGCTCAACACCACACGGCTCCAGTTCCTCCAGCCCCCCTGACTGTGAGCAGTCAGACACTGGCAGTAGCAGCACAAGTCTCCCTGAATTGCCATTGTCTGGGCCACACTGGTGGCCAGAGAAGGGATGCCCCATCTCAGCTCATCCTAATGAATCCCTAATGAGGTGCCTTGTTAGAGTGACGAGGTTTCACAGCTATTTGTGTTTCTTTGTCTTCAATTATTTATCCCGGTAATGAAAAGCTCCATTGCTCTTGCGTGTGAGTCTATTTTTAAGCCTTGTCTCCTCGGTGGTTGCAGACCCAGATGATGATGATGATATAATAATAATAACAATAATAATAGCATTGAGGATCTGAAGAAAATGAGCTGCTCCAAAGTGGAGCTGTGCCGAGGGCTCCTCACCTGCACAGAGGAGAGGATGGAAAGCCTGGATATGGGGTGGTCCAGGTGTGGGTGCCCCTCACACTTCTCAGTGGTGCGTGCTGGAGAACTCTCAGTAACATTTCTGACCCTCCTCTCTGGAAGGAAAGGCAGCAGCGGATGGAGGAGGGGAATATCCTGGATTTGCAGGAGAGGAAGGACGAGGAACGCCGGAAGATCCGAGAGGAGAAGGCACGCCTGGCCCGGCACGCTGCCATCCAGGTAGGGCCAGGGCCAGGCCAGTGTGACACCATTTGTTGGCATCATCTGGCAAGGCAGCAAGAGGCCTCTCTGCATCTCCAGAGCCTTGGCATGGGGCAGGTGCAGAGCCAGCCTTGGAAATGGAGTGGTCCCTCAGGAGATGGAGGTGCCACGGAGTGGTTTCCTGCTGTGCTCCTGCCAAGCCTTGGCAGCTCATTCTGAGCTTGTGAAGACAGTGCTGGTTTCTGTGTAGTTCTCAGGAAAATGGTGACCACGTTGAGATAGGGAGACTCCAAGCTCTGTGGAATGGCTGAGGATGTGCATGCCCTGGGAATGGGACCCTCCTCAGGAGCAGGGTCCCTCTGGAGAGGACTGAGTACCTCTCCATGTCCCTTGGCAGGAAACAACACATCATTGTCACCCTGCTCTTGCAGCTGGTGGTGCAGATGGGGTTGGCACAGGCTGCAGGATTTGGCAGTAAAGCTGGGGATGTTTTAAACCCCAAATTTTCTTTGTCCTAATTGGAATCGTATTCCATGGGGCGGGGAGGGGTTGGGGAAACACATCAGTGAGCAGCTGGAGGATGCAAAAACGCTGCCACAAGCTTGTGCCTTCCCAAAACTTCAGGACATTGATGGCTGCTCTGTCCCCACAGGAGCTGCAGCAGAAAAGGGCCCAAAAGGCCTCGGAGACGAAGCGCTTGGCGGAAGAGCTGGTGCTGGTGAAGGAGAGCAGGAGGGTGCCCAAGAAGAAGCCTGGTGCCAAACCTGCCTCAGCCAGGAACGTCAGCCCAGCCAGCAGCCTCACCAAAGCCAACAACGCCGGTGAGTCCCTCTGGCATGTCCCCAAAGCTTTGGGAGTGAGGGGAAGGAGGGGTCAAGGAGCTGTTTGCTCTGAGGAGCTGCTTCCCAGGGGCTGGCTGGGGCGAGTTCCTGAGAACAGTCTGGTTCCTGCAGAGGCCAATTCCCCCTCGGCAGCCGGGGAGCCGGAAGGAAGCGGCCTGGGAGCTCTTGGCTCCATGCCCTCGCCGGACCCCGGGGCAGAGGACAAACTGCAGGTGGGTCTGGCTGTGCCTCCTGGGGCCCTGGCAGCAGCTGTTCTGCCAGGGCAACATCAGAGCCTTTGCTGGCTTCTGGGGAGACCCAGAAAACTCTCTCGTCTTCTCCCTTAGGATGTGAGCTCCAGGGGGACAGGTAATGAGGACCTGGAGACAGCAGTGACTGCTGGCAGCAGGGCTCCGTCCAAGGTCACGCTCAATGAGCTGCTGGACACACTCCGGCTGCTGGAGGAGGAGCCAGAGCTGCTGCCCCCGCCCAAGCTCCTCAAGAAGGACAGATATGCCTGGATGGACAGGGTGAGCTGGGGGTGACACTGCTGTGTCCATCCTTGGGCAGTGATGGCTGCCTGGTGACAAACAGCCAGGCACTGCCAGGGAAGGTGGTGGCAGAGCTTGGAGTGGGTGATGGAGGAGTTTGGAAGTGGTAGAGGAATTGTTTGGTGCATTGAGGGCTTGGACATTTGCAAGGAACAGCAAGCCTGGTGTTGGGACAGGGTTTAGCCCAGAGGATGAGGCTGGTTACTGGGGTGCAGTGGGAGGACTGGGCTCCAGTGATGGAGAAAAGCCAGCACCTCTTCTCCCGAGCCTTCCTCTGGGTGCTCATTCACCACGGTGAATTCCCAGCAGGAGCCCAGCTCCAACTCCCTGACTGCTGATAACTTGGAGAGGTTTGGGAAGCTGAACCACCCGCCAGGGATCCCTGAGGACGGGGCTCTGCTCTCAGAGGCCAAGCTCCAAAGCATCATCAGTTTCCTGGATGAGATGGAGAAGTCGGAGCAGGAGAGGCCCAGGTCTGCCGCCTCAGCCACGCAGCGGGAGGTGAGTCCACCTGTGGTGTGGGAATCCATTCCTGGTGGGAATCATCCCCCATCTCCCTGTCCTCATTCCAGGTGGTTCCAGCACCTTTTCATCATGTTTTTTCTGCTGTGGCAGGGCTTCCTTTTGGAAGAGGAGCTGGCTCACGTGGAGCAGGTGTCGGCTGTTGCCACGGAGGTGACGAGCTCCATGATGAAGCTGAAGCTGGAAGTGGAGGAGAAGAAGAGAGCCATCAGCCTGCTGCAGACTGCTCTGGTGTGTCAGCCTCACATGTGGTTCCTGGGGCTATAAGGCACATGACCAGGACTATCCCTTGATTTTACAGAATCGTGGAATTGTTTGGGTTGGAGGGGACCTTAAACATCATCTAGCTGGGATCTGGGCTGAACTCCCTTCTCCTCTGTCCTGGGGGGCTGGGTGTTCCTGCTGACAGTGGTGGGAGATGTGAGCCACCAGGGCTTTGCTTTAGCTTTGTCCCTCATTTTCCTGGTCTGATGGTGATTTCCATGTCGTGGCTGACTCCCCACAGACTCAGCAGCGGGAACTGACCGACCGACACGTCAAACAGACCGAGAAGGAGCTCAGCCACCAGCTCAGGCTGCAGAGGGAGCAATATGAGGCAGCTATCCAGAGGCACCTGGCCTTCATTGACCAGGTAATCCCTCACCCCACCTCCTGAAGGCAGAAGCTGAGGTGGCTGCGCCTGCCTGAAGCCAGCTCCTCCCCCTGCCCAGCTCCTTGATGACAAGAAGGTGCTGAGTGAGAAGTGTGAGGCCGTGGTGGCAGAGCTGAAACAAGTGGACCACAAGTACGGCCAGAAGATCGCCCAGATGCAGGAGCAGCACGAGCTGGTGAGGGGACAGGGAAGGTGAGGGGACACGTGTGTGCTGATTTTGCTCAAATGAGGCCTCTGCCCGGAGCACCTGTCACCTCAGTGGGACCTGGACACTCCAAGGAGCTCTTCCCTGTACGCAGAAGGTCTCTGTCACCACAGAGCTTTGTCCTGGCTCCCCAAAAGGCTCCTGTCCTCTGCTGCCTGGGGCCAGGAGCATGGCACTGACCAAGGGACAGTGTAAGCTCCCAGGCTCTGCTTGGAGAGACCCTTCCCATATGCCTGGTACAGATTGCCCAGAGAAGCTGTGGCTGCCCCATCCCTGGAAGTGTCCAAGGCCAGGTTGGATGGGGCTTGGAGCAACCTGGGATAGTGGAAGGTGTCCCTGCCCATGGCAGAGGTTAGAACTGAATGAGCTTTAAGGTCCCTTCCAACCCAAACCATTCTGTGATTCCATGATCCCACTGAAGGCAGAGCTCTCCCAGGCTGGGGGTGACCAGGGTGTGGTGCTGGCACAAACCCAATGGCATGGAGGAATTTTGCTTCTCCTGCGGATGGAGACAGCTCAGCTCACCCTGTGCCAGGCCTGGCAGGAGGGCAGCACCACTGGGCTCATCCCAGCTCTGCCATCCCAGTCCCTGCTTGTTGTTGACCTTGGAGCTGAGTTCATGCCTGGCCAGACCATGGGGGTCCCTTGGTCTCCGGAGCAGGCTCCAACCACACAGGCCAGTCCCTCAGCTTGTGCCTGTCCTTGTCCCTTGTGCTGTCTCCCCTCGCCCCCTTGGACTCCTGCCCAGCTCTGCCCTGCCCGTGGCTCCCACAGACACAGCTGTGTGGATTTGCCTCTCCCCCACCATTCCCCTTCTCTCTCCATCCCCTCCTTTCTTTCTCCCCAGGTCTGGCGCACTTTGGGCCCCTTTTGTGAGGTAAATGTGGTCTTTGCTCTCTTTTGTGCCTTGCCCTCTGCTCTCGTGCCCTGACCCTCCCTGCCAGAGGGTTTTCCATGGCAGGGAGAGGGAAGGCTGGAGAGGAAAGCACCATCACACAGGGACAGATGGGCTGCCCTGCATGCAGGGACCCTTGGCAGCCCCCAGTTCCCCTTCCCTCTCCGTCGGTGCTCTCATGTCTTGGCAGTGAGCACTTTGCCAAGGGGATAGAGGAGAAGGCACTGGGAGAGCGTGTGGCCACTTCTCTGGGCTGGAAGAACACACGTGGCCAGAGCTGTGTGTGTATCCATGCGCAGCTCCACAGCTTCCTTCCCGACAGCCTGGCTCCCAAGCTCCCGGGGACTTTCTCTCCCAGCTTCCCTGAGGTTTTCCCATTTGCTTCCAAACAGGAGATTAAGAAACTGAAGGAGCTCATGAGCGCAACTGAGAAAGTCCGACGGGAGAAGTGGATTGAGGAGAAAACCAAAAAGATCAAAGAAATCACGGTGAAAGGTACGGGCAGGTTCCTTCAGCAGCAGCTGGAGCTGGGACAGTGCCAGAGTGGTCTAGGAGAGATTGGGAAGAACTCCTTGGTGTTGGCAGTGTTTGCTCCCTGTTTCTGGTGGAGCAGATGCCAGAGGGCAAGAAAACCCCTCTGTGCTCATCTCCCCTTCTTACTGGTCCCTTTGAGCCAGCCGAGGGCACCGGGGTGGCATCCAGGCCGAGCCGTGCCCGTCCTTCCCGCTGTCGCAGGGCTGGAGCCGGAGATCCAGAAGCTGGTGGCCAAGCACCGCGAGGACATCCGGCAGCTGAAGCTGCTGCACGAGGCCGAGCTGCTGCAGTCGGACGAGCGGGCGGCGCAGCACTACGGGCGGCAGGCGCAGGAGCTGCGGGGGCTGCTGGAGCGGGAGAAGGAGGAGCAGAGCCAGCGGGAGCGGGAGCGGGCCCGGCAGAGGTGCGTCACTGCGGGGTCACGGCTCTGGGGTGCTGTCTAGCACCAGCCTGCTGGTGGGATCCCAGTATTTGCAGCTCCACGGGGAGCAGCCCCTTTCTCTCCACCGGCCTCAGGTGGGCGATGCTGCTGAGCTGGGAGCATCCTCTGGCATCATGAAGGGCAGGGCGGAGAAGAGGCCAAGCACTCCAGGGCACATCCCTGGAGTGTCTTTGTCCCACAGGTGTGAGCAGCAGCTGGAGCAGGAGGAGCAGGCCCTGGAGCTGCAGCGGCGCCGGCTCTATGCCGAGGTGGCCGAGGAGAAGGAGCGGCTGAGCCAGCAAGCAGCCAGGTGAGCAGGCTGGGGGCCTGGGGCTGGGGCAGGGCTCCCTGGGCCAGGCTCCCATGGGAGTAGGTGCTGGTGTGGATGCTGGAGCTGTGTCTGTGCAGGCAGCGAGCAGAGGCAGAGGAGCTGCGGCGGCAGCTGGAGGCCAGCAGCTCGGCCCTCACCCGGGCGCTGCGGGACGAGTACGCCAAGGAGAAGGAAGACCAGGAGAGGCGCCACCAGGTCTGGTTTCCCCTCACCTCCAGCCCTTTGAGTGCGGGCACCACCAAGCCTCAGACCCCACAGGGGCAGCCCCAGCCAGCACAGGAGGGTCCCAGGGCTCAGCATTTGTTTTCCCTTCTCCTCACAGGCAGAACTGAAGGTACTGAAGGACCAGCTGGAGCTGGAGAAGCAGGCCTGGGAGGCCAACTATGTGAAGAAGGAGGTAATGGCAAGAGCTGTCCTCCAAAGGTGCCACCCATGGGCTCTGAGAGGAATTTGAGGCCACGTTTGCTGTCTCCATTCCAGGAAGCCTGGCTGCTGTCTCGGGAGCGGGAGCTGCGGGAGGAGATGAGGAAGGAGAGGGACAAAGAGATCGAGCTGGTGATCCAGCGCCTGGAGGCTGACACGTCCTTGGCCAAGGAGGAGTGCGAGAGGGCAGCGGAGAACAGGTGAGGGGGAAAGGGAGGAGAGAGGTCCCAGCTCCTCCAGGGTCTGGTACCTTTTCCTTGTCCCCTGGGAATCTCTCCAGGGAGCTCTGGAGTGTTAGTGCAGGAAGGAGCAGCTTACTGGGACAAAGTTTACCTCTCACCTGAGGAAGCAGCCCTGGATGTCTTGTGGAGCAGCTCTGCCCTTGCTGCTGTGCCCTGATCCCTCCTGCAGCAGGAATGGGGCTGGAATGAGCTGGGCTGCCTGTCCTTCCTGCCCATAGGATCAAGAGGATCCGAGACAAGTACGAGGTGGAGCTGCAGGAGCTGGAGCGGTCAGAGCGGAAGCTGCAGGAGCGCTGCAATGAGCTCAAGGGGCGGCTGGCCGAGCTGGAAGGGGAAAGCATCCGGCTGCAGGGCCTGCTGAAGCACAAGGAGCAGGAGCTGGAGGAGATCCGGAAGGTGAGCGAGGAGCAGAGCCAGAGCCCTGCCTGGCCCATGCCTGCATGTGCAGGACCAGCTGCCCCAGGGGCACAGAGGCCTGACTGAGGTGATGTGGCAGGAATTTGCGGACAGGCTGGTGGGGACGGAGGAGGAGAACGCGCGGCTGAAGGCAGAGATGGCGGAGCTGAGGGCCCGGCAGCACCTGGAGCTGGACAGGCTGGTCCGGGAGAAGGACCGGGAGCTGGAGGAGGTTCACAGGAGGTGAGGGAGCCCAGGCCTGGTGCAGGAGCTCAGTGCTGCATCCTCGGGAACGGCTTCCAGCCCTGTCCAGGCAAACCAGGCAGAGACTTGCCCAAACTGGCTGCTACTCAGCCACCCTGAATCCTCTGTCCCTTGTCACTGCTGCCCTGCTCTGTGCTATCCTGTCCCCAGGGCTGCTCCTGTGCTGGCACGCAGGACATGAGTGCCAGGAGAGGCCAGTGGAGCACAGCTCTGGCTGCTTTCCTCCCCAGCAGGAGCCCTGGGCAGGATCACTGTCACCTCCTGGGGGCTTCTCCGTGGCTCACACATGATACCTGTGACTGCAGCCACGTAATCTTCTCCAGAGGGGCAGGGCCCAGGGCCAGTGCACAGCCACAGAGCCTGAGGGCAGCTGGGACATCTCCAAAATGCTGTGATAATTAAACCTTAAGAAGCTAATGTGCCTTTTTTCCTGTAGACAAATCAGTCCACACTACACAGCACCCACCAATGGAATGAAGGTGCTGCCAGTGTGTGATGGCACCTGGAGCCCAGCTTTGGCTGGGAGAGAGGGGCTGAGCTCCTGGGCAGGGCCCAGCCCCGTGCTCGGCACTGGGATGCTCAGCCCCCCGTGTCCATGTCAGGGTGAAGGCGGCGGTGCTGAGGAAGGAGGAGAGCATGAGCAGCCTGCGGAAGCAGTACGAGGTGAGTGGGGGCTCCCTGGCCCTGCCCTGGCTGTGCCCGTGTCGGGCACTGCCAGCTCTCTCTCCCTCTGTCTGTGCTGCGTTGCAGGCGGCCGTGCAGAGAGCCAACCTCCTGGAATCGCTGCTGGAGCAGCAGCGGCAGCTGGCTGCAGAGTGAGCGTCCTGCCGGGCAGGCAGCGGGGCCGGGGCCGGGTCAGGCTCTCCCCTCCCTCTTCCCTTGTTCTCCACAGCCTGATCCCAGTGCCGTGGCCATGCTGGGACACCTGGTGGCCTTTAGATGTTTGGGATGTTTTGTTCTGATAATAAATCTCTGCTGGTTTCTACAGCTGTTTCTGTACTTGTGCACATCAGTGCCAGGGCACGAGTGGCTCTTCCACAAGGTCTGTGCCCGTTCCCACCTTTCCAACCCCATTCCTGCATCCCAAGACCCTCCCTTTGCTCTGAGGGTGCCCAGCACCCCACACTGTGCCTTGTTTCCCGTTCTAAACTGAAATATCCAGTAGGATGCAGGGAGGCAGAGCCAGGGCAGGATGTGATCCCACAGCTTCTGCTACCTGCAGATTCCTCAACACCCCCTGACAGGGCCAGGAAATGCCTGGGCTGGGCCGGTGGCATCTGTTTCCTCTCGGCCGGGATTGTGCAGCCTCTCTGGTCCCTCCCCCGGGCCGGGGCTCGGAGCTGGGGCCGGCAGATGTTTTCTCAGCCCAGTCCCCGGTGTTTCCCATCCGTCCTGCTGGTCCCTGCACTCGGCTGGAGCTTCCCCCTGCCCTATGGCAGCACTGCCAGAGCCCCCACGGTCACATGGAGCCGCATGGGGGACCCTTTGTCACCCCAGGAAGCTGCACAGGGGCTCGGCCACTTCCCGACGCTGGCGTTTGTCCCAGTGTGTGCTCCTGGCTGCAGCTCCCGGGGGCGGTGTGATCCCAAGGCAGCCCATGGATAGCCCGTATCCCTGCCCGTGCTTTGGCGCTTGATTTGGGTGTTGTGGGGCACGAGCTGTTCCTCCAGCTCCGGAACAGGGACACAGAGGGTGGCTGGGTCCTGCACAGCGGAGCCGTGGCCGTGCCGGTCTCCGTTCCCCTCTCCCCGCTGTGCCAGGCCGGAGAGCTCATCCCAGTGTGCCGGGAAAGTCCGGGCACGGCGCTTGTTCCGCTGTTGCTGCTTTTCCAAGGAGTTTCCTGAGCGTCGCTTCCGACCCCCGCCGTGCGCGGCCTCCGCGTGGGCTCCCCGAGCTCCTGCCCCCGGCTCTGGGAAATCTGGCGTGGGACAAGGGGACTCAGCCCACTCGCTGCCTGTGCCCAGCCCTGTGGCTGCGGTGCGGGACCCCGAGCCCCGTGCGGCATCGCCGCTGTGGGGTGAACACCCACCCGCGGTCCCCGGGGTGTGCCCGGCCCTGCTCCCGCCGCTCCGCGGGGCTCCGAGTGCTCCGGCATCTTCCCGGCCCCTCCCCGGCACCGCCCGGGCTAATTTCTAGGCCACTGCCCGGTTCAGGCGTGAATAAATCAGCGCCGTTGCATAACGGGGATGCGGATTTTCACCGGCTGGCTGCCCGTGCCTGCGCCGGCGACCCCCGCCCGCAGCCCGGGGGTCCCGCGGGACCGCCGGCCGCGTGGCACCAGCGTGTCCCTGTCGCTGTCGCTGTCCCTGCCGAGCCGCGGCACGGCGGGCGCTCAGCCAGGCTGGCGGCAACTGTGCGGCCGCCGCGGGCTCTGCCAAAGATCCCCAATTACGGACCCCTCTCCCCCCGGCTGCCCCGGGATTAGGCGGATGAGCGGAGCCCGCTGGCTGCCGCGGGCCGGGAAGGAGGTCAGGAGCACAGGGGCCTTTTGGCAGCCGCCGCGCGGGAATCGCGGCTCAATCTGGTGTCTGCCCGGCAGGGGATTAGCTGCAGCCCCAGACAAATCGGCCGAGAAGCCGGAGCAAGTGGCAGGATCCGAGCAGGGTAATCTCCCCTTGGGAAGGATCTGTAATCTCCCCTGCTAATTGGGGCGGCGGCAGCGGCACTGCCCCGATAGGGAGGGGATGTCAGGGGACCGGTGCCACCCTGTGCCTCTGCCAGGATTGGACCAGTGCTGCCACAGCCCCGACCTCAGGGCTGCACCAGAGGGGCTCCCTGGGCCTTTGGGCCATGATTCTCCTTTGGGATTTTCCCTTCTACAGCCACGTTGGAAATCTGGTGGGAAGCAGGACAAGTGGCAGGGGGCACAGGGGAGGTGGTGGGTTTGACTGACAGAGCTCAACCCTCGTCCTGGGTGTGTCAAATGGGGCTGCTGGGGGTGTCACGTGGGCACGGAGGGTGCTGCAGCATGGGGCTGCTGTGCTTGGTGTCCCAGCTGAGCTGGGGATTCAGAGTCTTCCCAAGGAGGGCAGGGTGGCACACACTCCATTCCCTAACCCATCCCTATCCCAGTGTCGTCCCCAGTCCACCTCTGTCCTTGTCTTCTTTCCCATCTCATCCTCAATTCCATCCCCCTCAATCCTAATTCTCATCCCCATCCCATCCTCATCCTCATTTTCCTCCCCATCCCATCCTCATCCTCATTTTCCTCCCCATCCCACTCTCTCCCAGACATAGGACGGAAGGGACACTGGGCACTGGGGCTGCCACCCCCAACACAACATCAGGTGATTTCATCCCCTCCCGCTCACCGAAGCCCCCCTGCCCCTTCCCAGTGCCAGGAAGGTCTCAGCTCGTCCTTGTCCCGCCCACACTGGGACCAGCTGAGTGTGCTGGGGATGCTGGGAGCGGCTGGGCCCGGTGGGTGCCCGGAGTGGGCTCGGCACAGCCGCCCACGCCCTCCCACCTGGCCGTGACTCAGCCAATGCCAGCTCAGCCGCACAGGGGATGGGGCTGGCCCTGCAAACCACCCCGGTGGCACGTGGCCACCCACTCCCACGGGCCCATGGCTGGTCCACAGGGCACCAATGGCACCAAAGCCCCAAGAGACCCCAAACGCTTCTGGCACAGGCACTGTACCAGATCAGTGCCACCTTTGTTTGGCTGTTCTGAGACCCAGGAAGGCTCATGGAGAAGCTCAGGGTGTCCCACATGTGGGCTCATGGCCATTTGCACATCCAGAAAGGACCAGGCACCCAGTGGGACGGGGGGGACAATGGGAGCAATGGAGTGCCCATGAGCTGCACCCCAGCCAGGGGTCTCCAAAATCAGTGATGGGGCATCAGCAGTCACCTGCTACCCCTGGCAGAGGGATTGGGGGTCCTGTGGGACAGAGCTGCTCCAGAGCAGAGAAATGTGGAGGCCAGCGAGAAGGGAGAAACTGGCTCCAACGTGTTTATTCTCCCAGCAGCCGGTAATTTTTCCAGGCCTGTATCTATTTGTGGCAACGTGACATGTGCAGCGTGGTGCTGTTCTGTGCAGGCTTGAAGGCTTGTAAAAAATTAATCGTGTACGCAAAATTTGGCTTTAAATATTCAAACTGGCGGTGGGGATGTGCGAGCCCCGTGCTCAGAGCTGAGCCCAGCAAGGGCTGGGACAAGGGGGTTCCCAGGAACGGGATGGGACAAGATGGGCCAGGATGGGACAGGATGGGACAGGACTGTCCTGCCATGACCCTGAAGGAAAGTCCAGCCTGGTTCCCACGTGGGCTCGGTGACCAGTGGCACCCACAGCTTTGCCAGGGTCTGGCTGGCAGCTGCTGGGGGGTGTGGGTGAAGCTGTGGGATGTTCCCTGCCGAGGAATTGGGACTGTTGGGTTTTGGAGCATCCCATGTTTGGAGGGCACAATCCCATGTGCTGGGGCTGTGGCGTCGAGCAGACGAGGCTGAGCCACGGCCCCACATGGGGCAGTCCCCAGCCCGAGGGGGACCCCACACGCCTGCCTGGGGCTGCTGGGGGGCTCTGCTCCCTCTCGGGATGGGACTGGGGGGCTGCAGGGTGGGGCTGTGCTGGGCCACAGGGGCAGAGATGGGGTGCAGGGTGTGTGTGTGAGGGGGGCTGGCGAGGGGTTGAGGGGCTGGCGGGGGCCAGAGCTGCCCATCCTGTCCCTGTTTCCCGCCCCTGACCCCATCCTTGGTCGCGGGAAGCCGGCGGTGCCGGGATGGGTCAGCACCGGTGCAGTTCCTTCCTTGGGGGGTCCCAGCCCCCTCCCGGGGGGTCCGGTCCCCGCTCTGGGGACTGGNGTGCCCAGCGCGGGGCCAGCGGCAGCCGGCGGCCGTGGGGCTCCCGCCGCCGCCGCGCCATGGGCCGCTTCCCCGCCGCCGCCGCTGCCATGGCGGCCGCCTTCCTCAGCCCCAGCCTCGCCTTCAGCTCCCACTTCGACCCCGGTAAGTGCCGCAGCCCCGGGGCTTAGGGACCCGCACCCCCTCCCGCGCGCCGAGCCTCCGCCGGTGCTCCGCCGTGTGCCCGGCTCAGCCCCGCACCGGCTGCCCGCGGTGCACCGGGAACCGAGCATCCCCGCATCGCGCCGCACCGCGAACACAGCATCCCCTCGCCCTCATCGCTGGGAATGTCACTGTGCTGGCTCCCGGCTCTGACAGCCCGACACGACCCGGCGTGGCGGTGTGACATCCCTGTGTGGTGCTGGGACACCCCGGGGTGGCGGTGGGACATCCCGGTGTGGCCGTGGGACATCCCGGTGTGG